>CM034147.1:476557236-476559736 GCA_019776745.2 Taxus chinensis | reverse complement strand
ACACACACCACAAATACACGCAAAGCACATGCACATAAAAGACGCACACAACATACGCCACGCACACGTTCAAGCACACAGGCACAAAGACACTACACACACGCACACGCCACACGCACACACACACACCACACGCGCACACACACGACGCATGCACAACGGTAAACGCACCACGCGTATGCACACCACATGCACACACACGCACACGCACAAGCAACACACACCACAAGCACACGCAAACGCCACAACGTACACGAACAAGGCGCACACACCCCCACGCGCGAACGACATGCAACATGCACACCATAAGCACACGCCACACGCAAATGCACACGACACCCACACCTGCACCACGGAAAACGCACAAGCACATGCACACGCACACGCACACCACACAACCCCGCACGCACACGTACATGAAACATGCAAAAGCACCATGCAAACGCACCAAACAAAAACACACCACACATGATGCAATGCGACACCATGCACACGCACACACCGCACGCACATGAAGAAGTAAACAAACATGGTACACACACACGAACACGAAAAAGCACTCACACGCACCATGCACACGCACATGACATGACACACACAGGACATGCACTCGCACGCACACGCAACGCACACGCACATGCACACACACTCACACGCCCTCGCACACGCAGAACATGTCAAGGACACACCACAATCGCACATATGCAACACGCACAGGCACACACACACACACACGGCATGCGGACATGTAACGCACAAGCACACTCATGCGAATACAATGCACACGCACAGCACGCACATGGACCACGTACGCACATGCACCACACACACACACACACACACACACACACATGCGGGAGCACACGAACATGCATGCACACGCGATGCGCAAACGCAATCAAATATGGGACAAGACACGTCACACCACACAACACCCACACATGCACACACCACACCCACACGGCACACCGCAAAAAACCCACAAACACGCACCACGCACACGCACACACACGCACACGCACATGCACAGGAACACGCAAATGCAACGTACACGCACCAAGCACACATCACACCATAACACACACACAAGCACATGGGCACACGAAACATGTACATTCACACGCACACACACACCCCTTAAAAAAAAAAAAACACGCACAAGAAAAAGCACACACACAATGACAAACACAAGCACAAGGACATGCAACGCACACACGCACACACCACTACAGCACATGCACACGCACACAGATGTGGACATGCACACGCACAAGAACACGGACAGAACACACACCAAGGACCTGCACACACCACACATGCATGCACCACTCACATGCACATGTAGATTGCAGCGGACGCGACACACTACAGCAGGACGCACGCACACATGCACGCACAATGGACACGCAAACGCACACATGAAGGACACACTCAAACACACACGCTCAGCACACAAGCACGCGCACACGCACACGCACATGCACACGCACATGCACACGCACACGCACAGGACACACACACAAGCACACCCACATGCATCGTCCACGCACACGCACAAGCACCACCCACATGCACAACATGCACAGACTTTCCCACTACACGCAGAGCACGAGCAAACGTTCCAAGCAATGCACACACAAAAGCCACATCACACGCCAACGTACAAGCACAAGCACACGCCACACGACACACGCAACACGACACGCACACGACCACGCACAAGCACACGCACACGCACCCGCACACGAATACACACATAGGAAACGCCACACACACACACACACAGCAAAAGACAGAGGCACACGACACGCACATGGACACGCACACAACACACGCACCAGACACGGACACGGCACCAAACACACTAAACCGTGACACACCGATAGGCACATGCCCATGCAAGGAACCGCAACACGCAAGCAGGCATACACCCATACACAGGCCACGCAACAGATACCACCATGCAACACACCACATGCCCATGTACAGCATTAGTCACATGCACAGGCACACACACAAGCACATGCAAACGTACACGTTCACGCACATGGACACACGGACACACACGCCCAGCACACAGACACACACATGGACACGAGCGCTTGTAAAACACGCGCACGTGCACAACACTTATTGCACTCACGCACGCACACGTAACAGGCACATGCACATTGCACACACATAGGCACACGGGACATGACCAAGACACACGACGCACATGCCCATGACACGGACACACACACGGACACGAGCACTTGTAAATGCCACGGCACAGCGCACGCACACACACATGGCCACATGCCACATGCACAAGGCACACAGGGACATGCACAAAGACAACGCAACGGACACACACAAAACACACACATGTGCACACACACAACAGGCAAAGCCCATACAAGCCACACGTCATGCACACCACCCACGCACCACACCCTCGCACAGGCACAAACATAGGCACACACACGCGCACACGCACACGCACCGCACATGCACACGC
>CM034147.1:476528148-476533148 GCA_019776745.2 Taxus chinensis | reverse complement strand
GTGTGTGTGCGTGTGTGTATGTGCGTGCATGTCCGTGTGCGTGTCTGTGCGTGTGCGTGTGCATGCGCGTGCGCGTGCGTGTGCGTGCATGCGTGTGCGTGTGCGTGTGCATGTGCTTGCGTGTGCGCGCGCGTGTGTGTGTGCGTGTGCCTATGCCTGTGCCTGTGCCTGTGCGAGTGCGTGTGCGTTTCCTTGTGTGTGTTCTTACGTGTGAGTGTGTTTGTGTGTGTGTGTGTGTGTGTGTGTGCGTGTGTGTGTGCATGTGCGTGTGCGTGTGCGTGTGCGTGTGCGTGTGCGTGTGCGTGCGAGTGCGTGTGCGTGTGCGTGTGCTTGTGCTTATGCATGTGCTTGCGTGTGCATGTGCGTGTGTATGTGCGTGTGCGTGCGAGTGCTTGTGTGTGTGCTTGTGCTTATGCATGTGCTTGCGTGTGCATGTGCGTGTTCATGTGTGTGTGCATGTGTGCGAGTGCGTGTGCGTGTGCGTGTGCGTGTGCGTGTGCGTGTGCGTGTGCGTGTGCGTGTGCGTGTGCGTGTGCGTGCGCATTTGCATGTGTGCATGTTCATGTGCGTGTGCTTGTGTGTGTGCGTGTGTGTGTGCGTGTGCGTGTGTGTGTGTGTGTGAGTGTGCGTGTACGTGCACGTGTGCGTGTGTGTGCGTGTGTGCGTGTGCGTGTGCGTGTGCCTGTGCCTGTGCTTCTGCATGTGTGTGTGCGTGTGCGTGTTCGTGTGCATGTGCATTTCTGTGTGCATGCTTGTGTGAGTGTGTTTCCCTGTGTGTGTGCCTTTGTTTGTAACATCCCCATTTTAAGATACCAGAACAAGGGAATTTTTTTTTTTTATAACGTTCTCTGTTATGAATTATAAAATTCAAACACATTTTCAAGTTTTAATAATTTTTCTCTGCCCAAACAACGTAGTTTGGATCACACAATTTCTTTTTAAAACTAATGTTCCCTGTTCGCATATTTACAATATGGAACACACATTCAATGCCATTCAATCTTATAACAGATTCTATATGCTGCTGTAAATGACTCGAGGAACTACCGATCTTCCATTTTCATGGCTCGAAGTTTCAACGATCCTTCATTTCATGACTCGGCAACAACTGATCCTTCATGTTCGTTTATGCATAGTATATTATATATACCTAGCCTATCTGAATATTTGTTACTGATATTCATCTGACATCTTGCATCTTAAATTAAGTGATATGGACAACGCAACCAGCAATTGCGATACTTTGGCCAAATATTTTCACATGCTTTGCATGATCATATTCCTGGATGTGATACACATCAACGGAATACGTCCTTCACTTCACTTCACCTATTATCTAGAATGGTCTTTCCTGGTTCCTACCAGTCCTCTTCGTTTAAGGTCAGATTTAAACTACCAATTTTCAACTAGTAATATGAACGAATATAGGAAGGCACTCCTGGTAACTAAAGATACGCAGACAGACGGTGTCCTTTCCCCACGACTCCGTGTGTTTAGTTATCTTTAGTATTCCGGAGTCACTCCGTATACCAGATCATACTCTATCCCCTGCTAAGAGCTACACATTCAGCCTATGTATTCTTGATGTTTTAATTCGGGAGGGCATTGCAATATGTCAGCTGCAACATTGTGTCGTCATGAAGACCCCGTCTTCATGGAGACACCTTGTTGTAGTTGGCGTATGCCAATGTCCTGCAGAACCCACCCATCGAGAATACACATCCTGCTCAAGTGATTTGGATACGATTTAATAATTAAGAGTCAACTTTCAGCATCCATGCTGATCCCTTTATCCTCGTTTCCGTTACAGTTGTATATAGCTAAGAGGGACTAAATCCATCCATTAGCTTGCTATGCATCTTCTCCTTCGTATCGAAGGGCTACATTTCCCTACTTGGTTCACTTCTTAATCATTGGATTAAGCAGTCCGTACCGACGGACGTGATAAGTTTAACCTATTAAACTTAGCCAAGATTTTCCCAACTGTAACTAAATTTAGAATACTAACTTATTAGACGTCATTTAAACGAGGTCTAATTCCCAAGAATGTGTTCATTTGTTCTCCTTAACGTTATATAGTTAAGGTCCATTAGTTATGGATATACTTATCCTATATCCTTTATTCTGAATTCAGCATACGAGATCATTAATGGAGTTCGAAAGCGAAGTTCGATTACTCCAAAGTTAATTGATATTCCTTAGCTCCTAAGCTAATCCTGAATACCTGTCGGTTATGGAATCATATTCTTCCTAATCATTTTTAATGTCAATTAAAAATTCATCTTTACCCAAGTATGAACTAATTGCATATTTCAACTTAAAAGTTGCATTTAGGTAAGAACAGATATCAGATCCCATTTAGCATCCATCCAAGGACAATTAAACAAATCCAAATCAAGAAATAACATTATATTTCCAATTTAGTCATCAATATCAGACTGATATAATTATTAAAAATATCACACTTGTAATTGTATTCATCATTTCATGTCATGATCCATACATTTACCAATCCAACTGAATGGACAAGGTTTACATAAAACCTCAATACAACTCATAGATAGAAGAATATACTTTCTTCTTTTCACAATTCCTCGAAGAGGAATAAAAGCAACAATTACAATTCATCTTCAACTAATCAAGAAGCATCAGAAAACAGCCATGTCTTCATTTTAATCAAATTCCATCTGCAAAATGATTTGCACGGGTCAGTTCAATGAACTGAGCATATTAAGCACTTATCCTTAAAATGAGGTGCTTCAACTAACTGTCTCAATAAAAGAACCCTGCTTTTATGAAACGACAATAAGACATCAATCACGAAATAGGTACAAAAGAAAGATCAACATAACAACTGAACTATCAAATAACATCACAACCAGCCAAAGAACTGTTGTCCCGTTTCCACATAACCATTACAAGTCTTAATTCACAATATTTGCACAGTTAGAAATATAAATTGCTTACTGCTGATATAACACACTGTTATCCTTTCCACGCCTTTCATTAATAATAAATGCAAAGGATGAAACTAACTGAAATGTAAACCCGTTACTTTCCTTTCAGTTCATGCATCATATTAGAATCCAAGCAATCAAGCACAAACAAGAAAGCGAACAACAATGCATATAGTCACTCTTATCTAAGCACTACAAGATTCATTATCAATGAATTATAGATTTCCAACTGAATGAAAGAAGAACAGATCATTTTTCCAAATCATTCATCCATGTCCCTATTTCTTTCCACATGACTGTCCTAACAATGGAATCCAAACGAGAGACAAATCAAGATAACAGTTCAGAGTGAAACTTACAAAATCCATTCGGAATTCACTTTCCGGCAGCAAGAATAATTTCATTTATAATCCCTTTTAAAATGAAAACAGGGAAGAATTCATCATCCATATCCATATTTCAAGTTCATAATAGTATGCAGAACTCCAGAATGCAAAATCAGATGTCATTGCCTTTATCAAAGTAAACCGTACAGGGTGTCAATACATGGATCTAGTACAGTCAAGACAACCCCCATAGCAAGACAAAATTTCTAGGCATGTATTCCTTTGCTCAGCAATTCAAGGCTAAGTCGTAATCACCAAAACAGTCCAATCTCAAAAGACCGATCAGCATCAATAAACACAACTAATCATCATACTTTCTTAGCAAGATCACCGTTTATTCATTATACATTCAGAAGGAAAGCTATTTCTTTTCTAGCTCCCACGAATACTCATTCGTATTCGTCAATTCACATAAAAGAAGAAACACAACAATAATTATATTACTAGCATATCCGTCTAATCGAGTTCACAATACTCAGATAAAACTCTAATGCCAATTCCTTTAAAATGCAAAATGCTATTTCCTTCTAATCCCGGAACAGCAGAGGGAAAAGAAAAGTTTTATTTCTTCAGCAAGAAAAGGAAAGAAACAGCCAAAAACGTGTTATCATTTCTTTTTCCAAGGCAACTTCCTATATTCAGACGAAATCCAATGCTGTATTCATCCTAATCAAACACAGCAGAAGAGAAGATCCATTTCCTCTTATAAAAGAAATTTCAGTATAGAAACGACCTCATGCAACTTGCACAGCCGATACAATTATATCACAAAAGACCATATAGCAAAGAACATTCTCATAGCAGTGAAAACAACCCACACAGTCTGTCAGTTCAAGATATAAAACTTAAACAGTGAAATACCCATTTCATGAAGCTCGAAAAGAAATGATATTTCTTTAATCCCGAACAGCAGATAGTAAACAAGAAGATCTTATTTCCTTCAATGAAAACTTCAGTATAGAAACGACCTCAAGCCGCTCGCACAACCTATACAATCATATCACAAGTTCAGGTGACAAGCAAAACAATAGTACAACAATAAAATACCCATACTGCCTGTACAGTTCCACATTCTACTTTTACAAGAATACACCAGTTCACAATTTCATATTATGTCAATAGCCAGCACAACATGGAGGTGTTTCCACTCAATTAAAATGCAAGGTCAGATCAATCACAATAACAAGAAAATGATTTTACCCCATCATTTCCAAAAATGACAGCAAGGGTCAACGAACCCAAGATCATAGCAACATAACACGACTGTATTTCCACTTCCTTTTTTTTACATACAAAGGACAGTTCCAAACATAACAGCAAGGAAACAATTACACAGACAAGGAAACGATCACACAAAGCTTGTTCCTGATTTTCACATAATATGAACAAAGAAAGAAACTATCTATTTCAATCCACCATTCTTGTCAACCATATTAATAGACTAATTCATGTTCCAACCTCGATTCGTGCAAAGACGAATCAAAGCCTAGCAACCAGAAGCAAAGCTTTCTTAACATTTTCCAAAAAAAAGAAAGCAAGAATCAACGAAATCCAAATCAATCGACTCGACAACAATCACACAATCCAAACCCAAGAGCAGGGTTGTTTTAATGAGACACTTAAACAAAGCAAGAATTTTTAAAGAGAAGGGCTTAAC
>CM034147.1:476505648-476515648 GCA_019776745.2 Taxus chinensis | reverse complement strand
TGTGTGTGTGTTTGTGATTTTTCGTGTGTGTACGCATGTGTGTGCGCGTGTGCGTGTGCATGTGCATGTGTGTGTTTGTGATTGTTCATGTGTGTACGCGTGTGTGTGCGCGTGTGCATGTGCATGTGCATGCATGCACATGTGCGTGTGCGTGTGCGTGTGCTTGTGGACATGTGCGTGCGCGTGCGTGTGGGGGGGTGTGCGTGTGGCTTTGCATTTGCTCTTGCGTGTGAGTGTGTGTGCACTTGTGCGTGTGCTTGTTCGTGTTTTTGTGTGTGTGTGTGTGTGTGCATGTGTGCGCGTGTGCGTGTGCATGTGGGCGCGCACGTGTGTGCATGTGTGTTTGTGAGTGCGTGTGTGTGCGCGTGTGCGTGTGCATGTGAGTGCGCATGTGCGTGTGTGTGTACGTGTGTGTGTGCATGTGCGTGTACGTGTGTGTGTCTGTGTGTGCGTGTGCATGTGTGTGTGTGTGTCTTGTGTGAGCTTGTGTGCGTGTGCATGTTTGTTTGTGTGTGCCTGTTTGCCCATGTGCTTGTGTGTGTCCGTGCATTTGTGTATGTGTGTGTGTGTGTGCATGTGCGTGTGTATGCGTGTGTGTGTGTGTTTGCATGTGCACGTGCCTGCTTGTGTGTGTGCTTGTGCGTGTGCGTGTGCATGTGCATGTGCTCGTGTGTTTGATTGTGTGCGTGTGTGCGCGTGCAAGTGCATGTACGTGTGCGTATGCGTGTGCGTGTGTGTGTGCATGTGTGTGTACGTGTGCGTGTGTGTGTGCGTGTGTGTGTGTGTGCGCATTGTGTGAGCACGTGTGCATGTGTGTGTGCTTGCGTTTGTGTGTGTGTGTGTGTGTGTGCATGTGCATGTGCATGTGTGTGTGTGCATGTGCGTGTGCATGTGCGTGTGCATTTGCATGTGCACGTGCCTGCTTGTGTGTGTGCTTGTGTGTGTGCATGTGTGTGTGTGCGTGTGAGTGTGTGTGTGTTCATGCGTGTGCATGTGCATATGCTTGTGCATGTCTATGTGCGTGTGTGTGCTTGTGTTGTGTGCTTGCCTATGCACGTGTGTGCGTGTGCGTTTGGGTGTGCGTGTGTGTGTGCGTGTGTGCGTTTGCATGTGCGTGTGCTTGTGCGTGTGTGTGTGTGTGCTTGTGCATGTGCGTGTGTGTGCGTGTGCTTGTGAATGAGTGCATGCGTGGCGTGTGTGCGTGTGTGCTTGTGTGTGCTTGTGTGCATGTGTGTGTGTGTGTGTGAGTGTGCGTGTTCATGCGTGTGCATGTGCATGTGCTTGTGCGTGTGCGTGCTTGTGTTTGTGCGTGTGCCTGTGCGCGTGTGCGTGTGCATGTTCGTTTTGCATGTGTGCGTGTGTGCGTTTGCGTGTGCATGTGCTTGTGTGTGCTATGTGTGCGTGTTGCGTGTGCGTGTGCTTGTCCATGTGTGACGTGTTGTGCGTGTGTGCTGTGTGTGTGCGTGTGCGTGCGTGTGCATGTAACACTCTGATTTTGCAAATTATCTTGATGAATGTTTTACATGCTGTTATAACTTCTGAAATGAAGGCAAACATGTTAAGATATGTTCTGGTCTTAAGAGAATGTGTTGCTAACTTGGATTCTTGCATGCTGTGATTTATTGTTAGGACAGCATTTATTGTACTTGTGTGTTTGCTGATATGACGACAAATTGTCGTATACTTGCTAAACTCACTTTGCTGATTGACAGCATACCTTGAATCAATTCCATTGATCCAAGTATGCTGAGGTCCTCTTGTGATTTTTGTGTTGATTCACACTTGAACCGAACCCGAGATTGTTATGAACGTGCAGCGCCTGATTGCAGGTATGAACAGCTGGCACGTAAATGCCAACGACAGGGATTCGATTCTTGAACCCTGTACTGTCGAACTTGGAACCTCGTGAGGCAAGAAATGCCTGGACACGGGTGGCTTTGATACGTGATCCAGAGGACGGAACGTCCTGCGCTGCATTAACGTAAACGTCTGTAGGAAGGCAGGATGGAGGTTGGATTAGGAGTTGATTAGTGTTAGTGGTTAGTATAAATTAAAAACCCTAAACTAATCCTAAGTCCTAACATGCATCCTACACTACTATCCTAAGTGGATTTTTAAATTCAAAAAAAAAAAAGGGAAAATAAAACCTAAGGCTAAACTAAGACCTAGGTTGAACACTTTATGCAACCTAAACTAATCCTAATCTAAAAAGGGCGCGCAGACCCTTGGAAGGAAAGGATAAGAATGGAAAGGGCATTCATTGGCATTTAATAAACAGTCCATATGTGGACAGCGCCAGTTTTGGCGGGGCAGGTAGGAAATAGAGGCATCTATTTGGAGATAGAGCCAAATCCGGTTTTTACATGGGAATTTTGAAGGATTGAGTTCGCCAACCCAAGTGGCGGTGGCGTGGAAAGTAAGGAAAAAGGCAGAGCCTTTAATTGCATTGATTGTTCTTGGTCCTCGTGACCATTTTGCCTTAGAAAGTGTATGAGGGAATTTGATTTTTCATTGTTTCGATTTGGATTTTGCAAAGTTGCTCTGCATTTGGTTTTTCTGGCCTGGTTCAGTCGAACCAGCTATTGGAATTTGACATTTTTCTTGGAGATTTTTAAGGCTGTTGCTGAGCCTGAAGAAGAAAGGAGTGTTGGGAAGTTTGTGCTGTCGCTGTGGAAGGAATAACGCGGCAAACGAAGTTTTCTTCGAGTTCTGGAAAAGAGATTACAGGCATGTTAAGCCCATCTCTTTAAAAATTCTTGCTTTGTTTAAGTGTCTCATTAAAACAACCCTGCTCTTGGGTTTGGATTGTGTGATTGCTGTCGAGTCGATTTGACTTGGATTTTGTTAGTTCTTGCTTTCTTTTCTTTGGGAAATGATAAAAAGAATTGCTTCTGGTTGCTCGGCCTTGATGCGTTTTTGCACGAATCGAGTTGGAAAATGAATTACTGTATTGGTTGTTGACAGTATGGTGGTTTGAAATAGATATTTTTCTTTCACTGTTCGTGTTGTATGAAGTGGAACAGGATGTTTAATCATTTCCTTATAGTGTAATCGTTTTCCTTGTTGTTGTGCTTGGAACCGCCTTGGCATGTAAAGAGGAAATGGAATTACAGTCGTGTTATATGGCTGTCATTTTGGAAACAATATGAATCATTGTTTTTGGTCACTGAGTTCGATTGTCCTTGTATTTCTCGAATGAAATACCTCCATATCGTGCTGGTTGTTTGACAGTAATGGGAAATCCGTCTTGTGTATCATGAGTCTGTACATGTTACTTGAGTTTTTTTCACTATTGAAACTATAAGTTCTTTTGCTGATGAACTAAAATGAAAGAAGCAATAGTTGGTTGAAGTTGTTTCTTATTGAAATTTTTAAGGAAACGGATCCTCTTCCTTCAACTGTTATGGATTTTAATGAAAATGGCAATTAGGTTTTCTATGAATATTTGAATTCGATTTGAATGAAGTAATTGCAATATTTTCATTGCTGTGCCTTTCTTGAATAGGAAATAAACGGATACGTATTGGGTATTTGTGGAATAGGAAAAGTTAACTGTTTTTCCTCTTAAACATATTAATGGATTGTGTTTCCCTCACTGTGAGGATAAGATGGTTTTATTGTGTTTTCTTGATACTGTTCGGTCTTCCTGTTCGGGCTGTAGACACAATTACAAATTAGTTTTGTATTCTGTGCAAGGAATGATTATATTTTCTTCTTGCTGTGATGGAAAGATGATTCCATTGCGCCATGTAGTTGTGGTTTGACCTTCTGTTTTGAACTGTTCGTGAATGCGAACTTGACTTTGAATTGCTGTGCGAAGAAGTGATGCATGGAAACTCTGTCTTGTTGTTTGGGTTGTCTTAACTGTATCCGACTTACGTATTTAACACCCTATACGGGTTTACTTTAGAAAGAGTTATTGATAACTGAAT
Source organism: Taxus chinensis (assembly GCA_019776745.2). Classification (NCBI taxonomy): domain Eukaryota; kingdom Viridiplantae; phylum Streptophyta; class Pinopsida; order Cupressales; family Taxaceae; genus Taxus; species Taxus chinensis. The sequence continues at coordinate 476,511,716 of CM034147.1, read as the reverse complement.
ATTGCATTCTGAAGTCTTGCATATTATTTTGTTGGCAATGACTTCTGAACAAATGATACTTACAAAATGGAAATTAGCTCTCCCTCTTCTGGGATTTGGGCATAGAATGCTTATTGGTTGTACAGTAAGAACGATTTGGGTTCGTTTTCTTTTCTGTCATGAACAATTCTTGAAGAGTTCGAAGAAGATGATTGTTTTCTTAGTGAAGGTCAAGGACAGGAAATGTTCTCTGTTGCTGTTTGAATTCTGGAGATAGCATTAGGGGCTTACTGTGCTTTATAATTGAATTTGCTGTAGGTAACAACAATGAATAAAATGTTATTTTGAACGGGATACGTTCATAGGATTAGGAAATCATGTGATTAATTGACTGTATGATTGTAATACTGTTTATTTGTTTAGCATACAGTGAAAGAAATATGGTTTCTTTTAAGTATGGTAAATATATGGTATGCATCCTTATACTGTTTGATCTTGGATGAACATAATGTTGTACTAACCTGTTTCGGATCTTTATATGAGTCTGACTCAAATGAAGTATGGATATGGATGATGAATTCTTCCCTGTTTTCATTTAAAGCTGATTATAAATGAAATCATTCTTGCTGCCGGAAAGTGAATTCCGAATGGATTTTGTAAGTTTCACTCTGAACTGTTATCTTGATTTGTCTCTCGTTTGGATTCCATTGTTCAGACAGTCATATGGAAAGAAATAGATGGATGAATGACTAGGAAAAATGAATTCAATTGGAAAGCTTGTGAAAAAGTGCTTAGATATTATTGCATTGCTGTTCGCTTCTTGTCTGTACTTGATTGCTTGGATTCTAATATGATGCATGAACTGAAAGGAAAGTAATGGAATTACATTTCAGTTAGTTTCATCCTTTGCATTCGTGTTATATCTGCTGTAAGAATTTTAACTAAATATTATGAATTGATATTTGCAACGGTTATGTGGAAACGGGACAGCAGTCCTATTGTGATGATATTTTGTTAGTTCATTGTTATGTTGATCTTTATTCTGTGCCTATTTCGTTTGATGTTTTACTGTGTTTCATAAAAGCAGGGTTCTTTTATTATTAGTTGAAGCACCTTATTTTAAGGATAAGTGCTTAATATGCTCAGTTCATTGAACTGACCCGTGCAACATTTTGCAGATGGAATTTGATTAGAATGAAGACATGGCTGTTTTCTGATGCTTCTTGATTAGTTGTAAAATGAATTGTAATTGTTGCTTTGATTCCTCTTCGAGGAATTGTGAAAAGAAGAAAATATATTCTTCTGTCCATGAGTTGTATTGATGTTTTATATAAACTATGCCCAATCAGCTGGATTGGCAAATGCACAGATTATGTCATGAAATATTGAATCCAATTACATGTGTATTATTTTAATAATTATATCAGTTTGATTTCGTTGTCTAAATTGGAAATATAATGTTATTTCTTGATTGGATTTGTTTAATTGTCCTTGGATGGATGTTAAATGGAAACTGATATCTATTCTTACCTAAATGCAACTTTTAAGTTGAAAAATGCAATTAATTCATACTTGGGTAAAGATGAATTTTTAATTGACATTATAAGGATTAGGAAGAATATGATTCCATAATTGAAAGGTATTCAGGATTAGCTTAGGAGCTAAGGAATACCAATTAAACTTCAGAGTAATCGAACTTCGCTTTCGAGCTCCATTAATGATCTCGTGTGTTAAATTCAGAATAAAGGATATAGGATAAGTATATCCATAACTAATGGACCTTAACCATATAACGTTAAGGAGAACAAATGAATACATTTCTTGGGAATTAGACCTCGTTTAAATGACGTCTAATAAGTTAGAATTCTGAATTTAGTTGCAGTTGGAAAATCTTGGCTAAGTTTAATAGGTTAAACTTATCACGTCCGTCGGTACGGACTGCTTAATCCAATGATTAAGAAGTGAACCAAGTAGGGAAATGTAGCCCTTCGATACGAAGGAGAAGATGCATAGCAAGCTAATGGACGGTTTAGTCCCTCTTAGCTATATACAACTGTAACGGAAACGAGGATAAAGGGATCAGCATGGATGCTGAAAGTTGATTTTAATTATTAAATCATATCCTAAGCACTTGAGCAGGATGTGTATTCTCGATGGGAGGATTCTGTAGGACATTGGCATACGCCAGCTACAACAAGGTGTCTCCATGAAGACGGGGTCTTCATGACGACACACTGTTGCAGCTGACATATTGCAATGCCCTCCGGAATTAAAACATCAAGAGTACATAGGCTGAAGGTGTAACTATGGACAGGGGATAGGAGTATGATCTGGTATACGGAGTGACTCCGGAATACTAAAGATAACTAGACACATGGGGTCGTGGGGAAACGACACTGTATGTCTGCGTATCTTTAGTTACCGGGAGTGCCTTCCTATATTCGTTCATATTACTAACTGTAATTGGAAGTTTAAACAAACCTTAACAAAGAGGACTAGTAGGAACCAGGAAAGACCATTCTAGATAACAGGTGAAGTGAAGTGAAGGACATATTCCGTTGATGTGTATCACATCCAGGAATATGATCATGCAAAGCATGTGAAAATCTTTGGCCAAAGTATCGCAATTGCTGGTTGCGTTGTCCTTATCACTTAATTTAAGATGCAGGATGTCAGATGAATATCAGTAACAGATATTCAGATAGGCTTCTTAAATGGATCACTTCAATAACCGGAAACGGTTATGAGAACAGGTATATATAATATACCATGCATAAACGAACATGAAGGATCGGTTGTTGCCGAGTCATGAACATGAAGGATCGGTTGTTGCCGAGTCATGAAATGAAGGATCGTTGAAACTCCGAGCCATGAAAATGGAAGATCGGAAGTTCCTCGATTCATTTACAACAGCATATAGAATCTGTTATAAGATTAAATGGCATTGAATGTGTGTTCCATATTGAAAATATGCGAACAGGGAACATTCGTTTAAAAAAAGAAATTGTGTGATCCAAACTGTGTTGTTTGGGCAGAGAACAATTATTAAAACTTGAACGTGTGTTTGAATTTTGTAATTCATAACAGAGAACGTTATCAAAAAAAAAAAAAAAAAAAATTCCCTTATTCTGCTATTTTAAAATGGGGATGTTACATCTGTCGTGACCGTGTGCGTGAGTGTGTATGTGTGCATGTGCGTGTGTGTGCGCATGTGCGTGTGCGTGTGCCTGTGGCTGTGTGTGTGATTCTGCATGTGCGTGTGAGTTTCTGTGTGCATGCTTGTGTGAGTGTGTGTACCTGTGCGTGTGCCTGGGTTTGTGTGTGTGTGTGTTCGTGTCTTTGTGCATGTGTGCGTGTGTGTGAGCATGTGCATTTTTGAATGCATGTGCGTGTGTGTGACCATGTGCGTGTGCATGCGCGTGTGCATGTGTGTGTACATGTGCATTCATGTGTGTGCATGTGAGTGCGTGCGCGTGTGCGTGTGCATTTGCATGCGTGTGTGCGTGCGTGTGTGTGTGTGCCTGCGTGTGTGTGTGCGTGCGCGTGTGCATGTGTGTGCGCGTGTGCATTCATGTGTGTGCATGTGAGTGCGTGCGCGTGTGTGTGTGCATTCGCGTGCGGGTGTGCGTGCGTGTGCGCGTGTGCCTGCGTGTGCATGTGCGTGCGCGTGTGCATGCGTGTGCGTGTGCGTGTGCATGTGTCTGTTTGTGGACGTGTGCGTGTGTGTGGGCGTGTACGTGTGCGTGTGTGTGCATTTGTGCATGCGCGTGTGCGTGTGTGTGCGCGTGTGCATTCTTGTGTGTGTGTGTGTGAGTGCATGCGCATGTGGCTATGCGTGTGCATGTGCGTGTGCGTGTGCGTGTGTGTGCGCATGTCTGTGAGTGTGCTTGTGTGTGCATGTGTCTGTGCGTGTGTGTGTGCTTGTGCGTACGCGTGCATGTGTGTGTGCGTGTGCCTGTGCGAGTGCGTGTGTGTGTCCTTGTGCGTGTGCTTACATGTGCGGGTGCGTGTGAGTGTGTGTGTGTGTTTGTGTGCGTGTGCGTGTGAGTTTGTGTGCGTGTGCATGTGCATGTGCGTGTGCGTGTGCGTGTACAGGCGCGAGTGCATGTGCATGTGCATGTTCGTGTGTGTCTGCGTGCGCGAGTGCATGTGCGTGTGCTTGTGCTTGTGCGTGTTTTTGCATGTGCATGTGTATGTTTGTGTGTGTGTGTGCATGCTTTTGTGTGTGTGTGCATGTGCATGTGCGTGCGTGTGCGTGTGCGTGTGCGTGTGCGTGTGCGTGTGATTGTGTGTGTGCGTGCACGTTTCCGTGTGTGTGCGTGTGTTCATGTGCGTGTGCATGTGCTTGTGCTTGTGCGTGTGCGTGTCTGTGTGCTTCTGCATGTGCGTTTGCGTGTGTGTGTGTGAACATGTTCGTGTGTGTGTGTGTATGTGCATGAGCATTTGCGTGTGCATGTACGTGGGCATGTGCATGTGTGTGCGTGTGTGCGTGTGCATGTGCCTGTGCGTGTGCCTCTGTGTGTGTGTGCTTCTACATGTGCGTGTGCATGTACGTTTCTGTGTGCATGCTTGTGTGAGTGTGTTTACCTGTGCGTGTGCCTGGGTTTGTGTATGTGCATGTTCGTGTCTGTGTGCATGTGTGCGTGTGCCTTTGTGAATGTGTGTGCGTGTGCATTTGCGAATGTTTGTGCATGTGTGTGACCGTGTTCATGTGCGTGTGTGCATTCGTGTGTGTGTGCATGCGCGTGTGCGTGTGCAGGTGTGCGTGTGTGTGCGCATGTGCCTACGTGTGCGTGTGCGTGTGCGTGGGCCTGTGTGTGGACATGTGCATGTGCGTGGGTGTGTACGTTTACGTGTGCATACGTGTGTGTGTGTGTGTGTGTGTGTGTGCATGTGCATTCTTGTGTGTGTGCATGCGAGTGCATGCACGTGTGCTTATGCGCGTGCATGTGCATGTGCGTGCGCGCGCGCGCGTGTGTGTGTGTGCGTGTGTGGATGCATTTGTGTGTGTGTGTGCGTGTGTGTGCGCATGTGCATGCATATGTGTGCACGTGTGTGTGCATGCCTGCGTACGTGTGCGTGTACATGTACAAGTGTTTGTGCGTATGTGTGTACGTGTGTCTGCGTGTGCGTGTGCATGTGCGTGCACGTGTCTGTGTGCATGCTTTTGTGAGTGTGTGCGCCTGTGCGTGTGCCTGGGTTTTTGTGTGTTCGTGTTCGTGTTTGTTTTTGTGTGTGCGTGTGTGTGAGTGTGTGTGTGTGTGTGAGCGTGTGTGTGTGTGAATGCGTGTGCGTGTGTGTGTGCATGCGTGTGTGTGAGTGTGAGTGTGTGTGTGTGTGTGTGCACGCGTGTGCGAGTGTGTGCGTGCACGTGTGCGTGTGCGTGTGCTTGTGATTGTGTGTGGGCGTCTACCTGTGCGTGGGCATGGGCATGTGAGCGTGCGTGTGTTTGTGCGTGTGCATGCATGTACGGGTGTGCATGCGCGTGGGTGTGGGCGTGTGCGTGCGCATGTGCATTCGTGTGCATGTGCCTGTGTGTGGACGTGTGTGTGTGCGTGGGCGTCTACGTGTGCTTGCGTGTGCGTGTGCGCGTGTGCATGTGCATTCGTGTGTGTGTCTGTGCAAGTGTGTGCGTGTGTGCCTATGCGTGTGCGTGCACGTTGGCGTGTGTGTGTGTGTGTATGTGTGTGCGTGCGCGCGCGCGTGTGTATGTGTTTGTGTGTGCGTGCGCGTGTGTGTGTGCGTCTGTGTGCGTCTGTGTGCGTGTGCGTGTGCATGTACGTATGCATGTGTGTGTGCGTGTTCGTATGCGTGTGCGTGTGCATGTGCCTGTGCGTGTGCCTGTGCATGGGTGTGCATGTGCGTGCATATGCGTGTGCGTGGGTGTGTGCCTGTGTGTGCGTGTGGGCATGTGAGCGTGTGTGTGTGTGTGCGTGTGCATGTACGTACGGGTGTGCGTGCGTGTGCGTGTGCATGCGCGTGGGCGTGGTCGTGTGCATGCGTGTGCCTGTGCTTGTGTGTGGACGTGTGCGTGTGCGTGGGCATCTACATGTGCTTGCGCATGCGCATGCGCGTGTGTTAGTGCGTGT
>CM034147.1:476295648-476498148 GCA_019776745.2 Taxus chinensis | reverse complement strand
TATGCTTGTGCGAGTGCGTGTGTGTGTATGTGTGCATGCGAGTGCGTGTGATTGTGCGTGTTCGTGTGCATGTGCTTGCGTGTGCGTGTGCGTGTTCGCGGGTTTGTGTATGTGTGTGCCCGTGTGTGTGTGTGTGTGCGTGCCCGTGTGCGTGTGCGTGTGCATGTGCATGTGCGTGTGTGTGTGCGCGTGTGCGTGTGCATGTGAATATGCATGTGCGTGTGCATGTGCCTGTGAATGTGCGTGTGCGTGTGCATGCGCGTGTGTGCATGCGTGTGTACGTGTGCGTGTGCTTTGAGTGTGAGTGCGTGTGTGCGTGTGTGTGTCCTTGTTCGTGTGTGTGTGCGTGTCTATGTGCGTGAGCATGTGCGTGTGCGTGTTCTTGTGCTTGTGCGTGTGCGTGTGCATGCGTGTGTGCATGTGCGTGTCATTGTGAGTGTGCGTGTGCGTTTGCGTGTCCGTGTAAGTGTAAGTGTATGTGTTTTTGTGTGTTTGCGTCTGCATGTGAGTGTGTGTGCGTGTTTGTGTGTGTTTGTGCGTGTCCGTGTAAATAAAAGTGTAAGTGTGTGTGTGCGTGAGCGTGTGCGTGTGTGTGTGAGTATGCGTGTGAGTGTGCGTGTGCGTGTGCATGTTCGTGTGTTTGTGCGTGTGTGTGCCCGTGTGCGTGTGTGTGTGCCTGTCTGTGTGCATGTGTGTGTGCATGTGCATATGTGTGTGTGTGCATGTGCATATGCATGTGTGTGTGTGTGTGCGTGTGCATATGCATGTGAGTGTGCATGTGAATGTGCCTGTGTGTGTGCGTGTGCCTATGAATGTGAGTGTGTGTGTGCGTGTGCATGCGCGTGTGGCGTGCGCGTCTGCATGTGCGTGTGCACGTGTGTCCACGTGCGTGTGCGTGCGTGTCTGTGTGCGTGTCTATGCGGGTGCGGGTGCATGCGCGTGCGTGTGCATGCGTGTACTTGTGCGTGAGTGTGAGTGTGCGTGTGCGTGTGAGTGTGCGTGTGCGTGTGCGTGTGCGTGTGCGTGTCCCTTTGTGTGTGCGTGTGTATGTCCCTGTGCATGTGTGTGTGCTGGTGCGTGTGAGTGTGTGTGTGCATGTGTGTGTGCGAGTGCGTGTGCATGTGCGTGTGCGTGTGTATGTGCATGTGCATGTGCGTGTGCGTGTGCGTTTGCGTGCAAGTGCATGTGCGTGTGCATTTGCATGTGCGTGCGAGTGCATGTGTGTGTGCTGGTGATTGTGCGTGTGCATGTGCATGTCCGTGTGTGTGCACATGCTTGTGTGTGTGTGCGTGTGCGTGTGCGTGTGCATGTGCGTGTGCATGGGCATTTGCGTGTATGTGTGTGTGTGCATGTGTGTGCACGTGTTCATGTGCGTGTGTGTGTGCATGTGCTTGTGCGTGTGCGTGTGCGTGTGCTTCTGCATGTGCGTGTGCTTTTGCATGTGCGTGTGCGTGTGCGTGTGCGTGTGTGTGCGTGTGTGTGTGTGCGTGTATGTGTGTGCGTGTATGTGTGTGCGTGTGCGTGTGCATGTGTGTGTGCGTGCGCATGCGCGTGTGCGTGCGTGTGCATGTGTGCTTGTTATCCAAATGTGCCCCCTGCTCATTTTGTGGCTAACTCCTTTACATCTTTCCTTCTCTTGTGCCTAAAAGTCAGAATATTTTGTTTTCTAGGAACACAAAACCTTCTGGAAATGACACCATTGGATAGAGCTCTTTCTCATCTTTCCAGAAAGGTAATTTTTTCCTCCTAACTCCACGTATTTTTCAAGTTATGGCTCAGCGGAGTTTTGGTGGGAAATTCTTCCCTAGAAGGCCTGTAGCCAATCAGGAGTTGCCACGTGTCCAAGGGCGAAAAAACACCGAGCGACCCAAATGAAAAAATGGTCAGGAAGGGTCCGCGCCCAATCAGAACATGCCATGTGGCACCTGGAGTGGCAGAGCACGGGGAAAATTTGAAAAATGTTCCAAAGACCAAACGGGTAAAAATTCAAACTTTTTGCCCGCCGATCCGATTTTGGCCTGTTTTTGCCCTAAAACTTCAAATCGCCATATCTTTCGATCCAGAGCTCCGATTTTCACGTTCTTTATATCAATGGAAATCTGGTGAAATTATCTACAAGATTTAATGGTCAATTTTGAATTTTGGTTCAGTTTGGAGGGAGAAAATAAAAAAACACTTCTGGTACACGCCCATGGACAGAACTGACATTTCAACAACCAATTTTAATGCAAAATGGGTCGCATTCTTCTCCAGCATGGTCAAAAATGTCAGGGCATGGGTTTGTAAGGACCTCCATGCTGTTTTTAATGCATTTTGGTCAATGGGGAATGGCTCCCACGTTTTTTCACGTTTTCTCTCTCCTGGGCTCGACCCATGCACTGTAAAAGCCAGATTTGGCTCATTTTTCAAGGGTGGAACACTTTTTTACACTGCAAGCTTCTGTTTTCACCTTCAGCAAGTGATTTTTTGCAAGGATCAGACCTTTTCAGGGATTGTAACAGTTTTCTACCTCTTTGGTGTTGGAATGCAAGGATTTTGATGTCGAAATCACAATACAGGCTCTGTGAATGCTTTCAGTCCTTTGTATGTGTTGTTTGTTTCATTTCAAACATTTGATTACAGCTAATCAACCTGTGCATGATGTTTTATGTTGTAATTTCTGATTTGTGTCTATTTACATGAGCAAAAATGTTCACCACTCCTTTGGTGTATCACCCTTATTAGTTTAGTTTCAATTTTTACATCTCTTATCCCTGTCTCCTTGCAATCTAGGATAAAATTACGATCTGAACCTCTGCAGTTGTGCAAATAATAGATCTAATCAGAGGAGTTTGAGGAACCAACCTCTAATCTGGAGATTCCTCTCTCATTTTTACAAGTCCCACACTTAGAGAGAGGTTTCAATGTTGTGCAATCACATTGGATGCCTAAAACATCAATTTAGAAACCTGATTTACATCCAGGGGTGCTGCTGATTTGCAACAACAGTGCTTGAGCGCGTGCGGCTACATGCGTGCGTACGTGGGCATGTGCGTGTGTGTGGGCATGTGCATGTACGTGTGTGTGCGCGTGTGCGTGTGCGTTTGTGTGTGCATGTGTGTGTGCGTGTGTGTGTGTGCGTGTGCGTGTGCTTGCGTGTGCGTGTGCGTATGCGTGTACGTGTGCGTGTGCATGCGAGTGCGTGTACATGTGCTTGTGTGTGTGTGTATGTGTGCGTGTGTGCATGTGTGCGTGTGTGCTTGTGTGTGAGCATGTGTGAGCGTGTGTGTGTGTGAATGTGTGCACGCGTGTGTGACCGTGTGCGTGTGCGTGTGTGTGCGCGTGTGCGAGTGTGTGTGCGTGTGCGTGTGCATGTGCGTGTGCGTGTGCATGTGCATGTGCTTGTGCTTGTGTGTGGGCATATGGCTCTGCGTGGGCATGGGAGTGTGAGCGTGTGTGTGTGTGTGTGCGTGTGCATACGCGTACGAGTGTGCGTGCGTGTGCGTGTGTGTGTGCGTAGGTGTTTACGTGTGCGTGGGCGTTTGCGTGTGTGTGCGCGTGGGTGTGTGCATTTGTGTGCACGTGTGCATGCATGTGCCTATGAATGTGCCTGTTCCTATGTGTGGACGTGTGCGTGTGCGTGGGAGTCTACGTGTGCGTGCATGTGCACGTTTGCGTGTGTGTGCGCGTGTGCATGCGAGTGCGTGTACGTGTGCTCGCATGTGCGTGTGTGCTTGTGCCTGTGTGCATGTGTGCATGTGTGCTTGTGTGTGAGCGTGTGTGAGCGTGTGTGTGTGCGAATGTGTGTACGTGTGTGTGACCATGTGCATGTGCATGTGTGTGCGCGTGTGCGAGTGTGTGTGCGTGTGCTTGTGCGTGTGCATGTGTGTGTGGGTGTGTGTGTGCATGTGCGTGTGCATGTGTGTGTGCGTGTGCGTGTGCATGTGGTTGTGCTTGTACGTGGGCGTCTTCTTGTGCGTGGGCATCGGCGTATGAGCGTGCGTGTGCGTGTGCGCGTGCATATGCGTACGGGTGTGAATACGTGTGCGTGTGCATGCGCGTGGGCATTTGCTTGTGCTTGGGCGTGTGTGTGTGTGCATGTGTACATGCGTGTGCCTGTGCCTGTTCCTGTTCCTGTGTGTGGACGTGTGCGTGTGCGTGGGAGTCTACGTGTGCGTGTGCATGCGTGTGTGCGTGTGCATTAGTGTGTGTGTGTGCGTGCGAGTGCGTGCGCGTGTGCCTATGCGTGTGCATGTGTGTGTGCGTACGCGTGGGCATGTGTGTGTGTGCGTGCGCGTGTGCATGCGTTTGTGTGTGCATGCACGCATGCATGTGCGTGTGTGTGCGTATGCGTGTGCGTGTGCGTCTGTATGTTCGTGTGCGTGTGTGTGTGCGTGTGCATGTGCCTGTGCATGTGTGTGTTCCTGTGCGTGGTGTGTGTCTGTGCGTGCGCGTGTGCCTGTGCCTATGCGTGTGCCCGTGTGTGGGTGTGTGCCTGTGCGTGCGTGTGTGGCTGTGTGTGGGCTTGTGACTATGCGTGTGTGTGTGCACGTGTGCGTGTGCGTGTGTGTGCACGTGTGCGTGTGCATGTGTGTGCACGTGTGCGTGTTCGTGTGTGTGCATGTGTGCATGCGTGTGTGTGCGCGTGCGTGTGTGTGCCCATGTATGTGTGCTTGTGCGTGTACGTGTGTTTGTGCATATGTGTGTGTGTGTGTGTGCGTGCGTGTGTGTGTGTGTGTGTGTGTGTGTGCATGTGTGTGTGCATGTGCGTGTGCCTGTGCGTGCACGTGTACGATTGCATGTGTGTGCGCGCGCACATTTTTACCTGTGCATGTGCGTGTGCCTGTGTGTGTGCGTCTGCCTGTGCGTGTGCGTTTGCCTGTGTGTGTGCGTTTTCTTGTGCCTTTTTCTGCATGTGTGTGTGCATGTCGGTGTGCATGTCTGTGTGTGTGTTCATGTGCGTGCGCGTGTACATGTACCTGTGCATGTGCCTGTGCTTGTGCCTGTGCCTGTGCATGTGCGTGTGCCTATGCTTTTTGCTCTGTGTGTGTGTGTGCATGCTGTTTGCTAGGTGTGTGTGTGTGTGTGAGTGCATGTGCAGGTAAGTGTGCGTGTGCGTGTGCGTGTGTGTGTGCATGTATATGCGTGTTCGTGTTCGTGTGCGTGTGCGTGTGCGTGTGCGTGTGCGTGTGCGTATGCGTGTGCATGTGTGCGTGTGCGTATGCGTGGGCATGTGCTCATGCGTCTGCGTGTGAGTGGGCATGTCTCTGCGCATGTGTAGGTGGGTGTGTATGTGACTGTTCATGCGCGGATGTGTGAGCGTGTGCATGTGCTTGTGCATATGAGTGTGCGTGTGCGTGTGTGTGTGCGTGTGCCTTTGAGTGTGAGTGCGTGTGTGCGTGTGCGTGTCCTTGTGCATGTGCATGTGCGTGTGCGTGTGCGTGTGCGTGTGTATGTGCATGCGTGTGCCTATGCCTGTGCTTGTGCCTGTGTGTGGAAGTGTGCATGTGCATGGGCATCTACGTGTGCGTGTGCGTGCGCATCCGCGTGTGCCTGAGTGCATTCGTGTGTGTGCGCGTGCAAGTGCGTGCACGTGTGCCTATGCGTGTGCATGTGCGTGTGGGTGCACGTGGGCGTGTGTGTGTGTGTGTGCACACGTGTGCATGCGTTTGTGTGTGCGTGCGTGCGTGTGTGTGTGTGTTTGTGTGCGTATGCGTGTGTGTGTGCGTGCACGTGCGTGTGCATGTACGTGTGCATGTGCGTGTGCGTGTGCGTGTGCGAGTGCATATGCGTGTGCATGTGCATGTGCCTGGGTGTGTGCCTGTGCGTGCGTGTGTGGCTATACGTGGGTTTGTGGCTGTGCGTGTGTGTGCGCGTGTGCGTGTGCATGTGTGTGCGCGTGTGCGTGTGTGTGTGCTTGTGTGCGTATTCGTGTGTGTGCGCATGTGCATGCGTGTGTGTGCCCACGTGTGTGTGTGTGTGTGTGTGTGTGTGCATGTGTACATGTGTGTGTGTGTGTGTGTGTGTGTGCGTGCGTGCGCATGTGCATGCGTGTGCGTGTGTGCGCGTGCATGTGCTTGTGCCAGTGCGTGCGCGTGTACAATTGCGTGTGTGTGCCTGTGCATGTGTGTGTGCCTGTGCGTGTGTCTAGGCGTGTGCCTATGCATGGGCGTGTGCCTGTGCATATGTGTGCGTGTGCGTGTGCCTGTGCTTTTTTTGCATGTGTGTGTGCGTGTGTGTGTGCTTGTCCGTGTGCGTGTCTATCTGTGTGTTCGTGTGCGTGCGCGTGTGCATGTGCGTGTGCGTGTGTGTGTGCATGTGCCTGTGCTTTTTGCTGCGTGTGCGAGTGTGTGTGTGTGTGTGTGTGTGTGTGTGTGTGTGTGTGTGTTCGTGTGCATGTGCGTGTGCATGTGTGCGTGTGCGTGTGTGTGTGTGTGTGCATGTGCGTGTGCGTGTGTGTGTGTGTGCATGTGCGTGTGCGTGGACATGTGCTCGTGCGTCTGCGTGTGAGTGGGCATGTTTCTGCGCATGTGCGTGTGGGTGTGCATGTGATTGTTCGTGTGCAAATGTGTGTGCGTGTGCTTGTGCATGTGAGTGTGCGTGTGTGTGTGCGTGTGCGTGTACAAGTGTGTGTGCGTGTGCATGTGCGTGTGCGTGTGCATTTGAGTGTGAGTGTCCTTGTGCGTGTGCGTGTCCTTGTGCGTGTGTGTTTGCATGCGTGTATGCGTGTGCGTTTGCATGTGTGTATGCGTGTGCGTGTGCATGTTCTTGTGCGTGTGCGTGTGCATGCGTGTGTGCATGTGCATCTCCTTATGAGTGTGCGTGTGTGTGTGCGTGTGCGTGTGCGTGTGCGTGTAAGTGTAAGTGTTTGTGTGCATCTGCATCTGCGTGTGAGTGTGTGTGCGTGTTTACGTGTGCGCGTGCGCATCCATGTGCGTGTACGTGTGCTTTTGCGCATGCGTGTGCATACATACGTGTGTGTGTGTGTGCGTGCTTGTACGAGTGCGTGTGCGTGTGCACGTGTGTGTGTGCGTGCGAGTGCGTGTGCTTGTGTGTGTGCGTGTGCATGTGCTTGCGTGTGCATGTGTGCTTTCGTGTGCATGTGCATGTTTGTGTGTGTGTTCGTGGGTTTGTGCGAGTGTGTGCCCGTGTGCATGCCCGTGTCCGTGTGCGTGTGCAAGTGCATGTGCATGTGTGTGCGTGTGCATGTGCGTGTGCGTATGAATGTGCGTGTGCGTGTGCGTGTGCGTGTACCTGTGAATGTGCGTGTGCGTGTGCATGTGCGTGTGCGGGTGCATGCGCGTGTGTGCGTACGTGTGCGCATGTGCGTGTACATGTGTGTGTGTGTGTGCGCGTGCGTGTGCGTGTGCGTTTGAGTGTGAGTGCATGTGTGTGTGTGCGTGTCCTTGTGCGTGTCAATGTGCGTGCATGTGTGTGTGCGTGTGCGTGTCCTTGTGAGTGTGCGTGTGCGTGTGCGTGTAAGTGTAAGTGTTATCCAAAATGTGCCCCTGCTCATTTTTGTGGCTAACTCCTTGTGTTCTTACCTCTCTTGTGCCTTAGTGTCCATTTTTGATTTTTAGGCACTCAAATCTGTCTAAAAATGGCACCATTGGATAGAGCTCTCTCTCAGCTTTCTAGAAAGGTAAAGTTTTCCTCCTAACTCCTCATATTTTTCAAGTTATGGCTCGGCGGAGTTTTTGTGGGAAATGTTCCCTTAGGAGGCCCACGGCCAATAGGAAGCTGCCACGTGGCACATGGAGTGGCGAAGCGCGGGGAAAATTTGAAATTTTTTCCAAAGACCAAACGGGTAAAAATTCAAACTTTTGCCTGCCGATCCGATTTTGGCCTGTTTTTGCCCTAAACTTTCAAATCGCCATATCTTTCGATCCAGAGCTCAGATTTTCACGTTCTTTATATCAATGGAAAGATGGTGAAATTATCTAAATGATTCCAAGGTCAATTTTGCATTTTGGTTGATTTTAGAGAGAGAAATTCAAGAAACACCTCTGGCACGTGGTAATGACCAGAAATGACGTTTCAACAACCAATTTTAATGCAAAATGGGTCGCATTCTTCTTTAGCATGGCCAAAAATGTCAGGGAATGGGTCTGTAAGGATGCCCATGCTGTTTTAATGCATCTTCATTCAATGGGGAATGGTTTCCACGGTTTTTACATGTTTTCTCTCTCCTAGGCTCGACCCATGCATTGTAAAAGCCAGATTTGGCTCATTTTTTGAGGTGGAACATTTTTTTTGGATAGAAAGCTTCTTCTTTCACCTTCAACAAGTGATTTTTACAAGTATCAGACCTTATTCATGATTGTAACAGGTTTCTATCTCTTTGATGTTGCAAATGCAAGGATTTTGACAATGAAAAATAACAGTGCAGACTCTGTGATCAATTTTCAGTCCTTTGTTTGTATTGTCTTGCTTCATTTCAGACCTCTAATTGCATCTTATCAGTGTGTGTATGATGTTTCATGTTGCATTTATGAAATTGTGTCAATTTTCATGAACAAGAAGTGTTCACCACTCCTTTGGTGTATCACCTATTAGTTTAATTTCAATTTTTACACTTTCTATCTCTGTCTCCTTGGAATTTAGAGTCGGATTAGGATTCAAACCTCTGCAATTGTGCAAATAACAGATCTGATCAGAGGAGTTTGAGGAACCAGCCTCTAATCTAGAGATTCCTCTCTCATTTTACAAGTCCCACACTTAGAGAGAGGTTTCAATGTTGTGCAATCACACTAGATGCCTGAAACATCAACTTAGAAACCTGATTTGCATCCAGGGGTTCTGTTGATTTGCAACAATAGTTTTGGCATGCCCGGTGGGACCTTAGAGGTCTCATTTTCACTGCAGCAAAGTTGATGTGCATCTGCTGCAATTTTCTTGCTTAAAAGAGCTATAAATTTCACATCTGGCGAATCCAAGGGGAAGAATCAGTTGGTTTTGGCAGTGCAGACCTGAAAACTCATAAGAAGAATCAACACAAGGTCAAGAGCTGGACAGGAAGAGGCATTGTTTGAATATCTGTAGTTATCTCCAAGAATAAGGCAAAGTGGGAGGAGAATCCAAAGGTCTCCATCTCCACCAAATATAACTCTCTCAACTCCACCTAGTAGGCCTTTCATTCAGTCAACAAGGGTTCTAAGACCAATTAGAATGGCACAAAACAACCCCTATGTCAATTTCACTGGCAGCAGCCCACTTGCTCTTAATGTACAAAATCTAATCCCATTTTCAGCATTGAAGAACATTCCATACTTCACTAGAGAAAATCAGACCTCACCTGGTGATCATGTTAAGGATATTGCTAACATTTGTGTAATCCATGAGATCAATGAGATGCAAGTTGCTGTCAAACTGCTGACATCTTCATTCAAAGGGAAAGCTTTGCAATGGTTCAGGAGTCTTGCCTCAGGTTCTATTCAAAATTTGAATCAGCTATGTATAACCCTCCATGAGCAGTTTGGGGAAAAGGGAGACAACTTGTCCCTTTTGGAGCAGCTGACAACTATCAAAAGAGCTCCCAATGAGTAGCTGACTGATTTTAATTTCAGATTTCAAAGGACTTGGGAGAGAATTCCAGTGGCAGTCAGGCCAATAGCAGAAGGTGCTTTTCTTTACTATCTCAAAGCTCTAAATTCTGATATTTCTATGTTGATTCAGTCTATGGGAGGCATAACTATCCCTATGGCTTATAGCATTGCCATTAGGACTGAAAATTGTTTGATCCAAGCTGGCAAACTAGCCCCTAGACCTGCCATGCCATTGTTTACAAGTTTAGAGAGCTTAAACACTAATCAAGCACCTAATTTGGCTCCTTCTCCCACTCCTAGAAATCAAAGTTCAAATGAAGCTTCTACTTCATCTCCAAGTGCCCCAAATGAGCTTCAAAACGTCATGAAGCAATTGCAAAATTTAGGTAATGAGCCGGTTACTCTCAAGAGGCAACAAGTCCAAAGTTTTAGACCTTCCTTCTAGCCTCAAGCTCAGCCTAACAGGTAGCCATATCAACCTCATAGACCACCCAATCCAGCTGCAAATCTAAATCAAGCAAGGCCTCCTGCCAACAGACCATTTCAGCCCTATAATCCAAATGCTATATCTTCCTCTAAGGCATTGGTGCCAACACAAAACAACATTGCTCAGGAGTATGATTGGTGTTTTCCATGCAATGAACCTCACAACCAATCTATGTTCTTCAACGGTTCCTTGAATCAAGCATTAATGGTGACAACTACTGGTGTGGAGGGTGAGGGCAGTCAAGGAAACAACCAACAACAAGAAACATTCCAGCAGCAATCAGCTCCAAATGACACCACACTTGTGAACTGACAGGTAGAAGATTTTTGTGGCATAAATCAAACAGTCTCTCAACGTGTTGCAGCTAACACAAGGTCAAAAATAAGGAATTTGGGTGAAGAACAACCATTAGCTCCAACCAATCCACAACCTTTTATGGCTCCACAAATGGTTGGCAAACAAAATCTAGTTGTAAATGCACAAGGGCAACCAAGAACAGCTCCTAGACCAACTCAAATACTAGTTGTTGCTGCCCACATGCAAGGGATGAATATGCAAACCAAGGGACAACAAAGAGATCCTTCATCACCATTTAGTATCATTGATCAGATGGAGAAAACAAATGTAAATATATCAATGTGGGAATCCTATCTATCCCAGGCCAGAGAGATTTTTTACACGCTGCCATGAAGGACTGGCCAACTTCGAATCAACAAGTCCAAATGCAAGAGAAGGTGCTCACAAATGCTACCCAGCCTGAAGGGAATCATGGAGGACAACAAGGTAAAATGTTGAAGCCCCCTCCTTTTTATGTCTCATTAATCATTGGAAACCAATTGGTGCACAATTGCATGATTGATTCCGAGGCAAGTAGCTCAGTGATGCCCAAGCAAATAGCGGATCAGCTAGGACCTTAATATGAAACCATATCCAAAGGGGTAGTGTAGTTGGATGGAACAGTAGTAACAACAGTTGGGGTGATTAGAAACTTGAGTATTACCTTGCATGCATGTCCAAATGTTGTTGTTTTACAAGATGTATCAGTTATAAACCTTCCACCACTCTTTGCCCTATGTTTTTCAAGAGATTTCACAGCCAAGATTGGAGGATATTTGTCTGTTGATTGGTCACACATGCTGTTCTAAACAAGGTATGCAACCAAAGCTACAATTAGGTCTGAACCTATTGCAAACTTCCACATTGAGCCCTACACTCCAAGTCAGATCAATGCCAACTGTTCGACATTTGATCAAGAAGATCACCCAAGCACTGATGAAGCTGACACCAAGGTTGGAAGCATCCCGGATCTAACTCTTGATGAATGGGAAAACAAGGTGCATGCTTTTGATCCTTATCAAGAAGTAGAAGAATCTGAGCTAGGGGTCTATTGCATACATCAAGAAGATCAGCCCATTCCTAACATCACCAAGCCAAACCACAAGGATGACAATGAGGTATGGCAGCTATTTTTTGATGGATCAAGGAGTAGACAAGGTGTAGGAGGTGAAGCTATGC
Source organism: Taxus chinensis (assembly GCA_019776745.2). Lineage (NCBI taxonomy): Eukaryota > Viridiplantae > Streptophyta > Pinopsida > Cupressales > Taxaceae > Taxus > Taxus chinensis. The sequence goes on along the minus strand of CM034147.1, from coordinate 476,486,622 downwards.
TTATTTCACCTCAAGGAGTAAAGTACTATTCAGCTTTTAGATTTCAGTTTGCATGCTCCAATAACACTGCTGAATATGAAGCCTTAGTGCAAGGGATGCATTGGGCAATAAAGAGAGGAATAAAGAACTTGCAAGTCTTTAGTGACAGTGAATTGATTGTAAGCCAAGTTAATGGGCAACATGTTATCAAGAATAATCTGCTCAAGTGCTACAGGAACAGGGTGTGGGACCTCATTGAATATTTTAAGGGCTTTAGCATAAAATCCATTCCTAGAAATGAAAACCAAGCTGCTGACAGACTTGCAGCAGTTGGGGCAGCCTTTGATATTGTGGAAAGCATTCAAAAGGACAAGGTACAGCCAAACATCCATGTGATTGTGAGGCCTTCAGTGCCGGATAACAATGTAAGTTGGCAAGTGTTTGAGAATGACCATTAAATCATCCATTTCTTACAAGAAGAAGCTGAGTTCTCAGCTAAAAATCAGGAAAAATTGGAACAACAGTATGGTGACCAAGTGGTACAGCTGAGAACTAACAAGCTGCCCAAGGAACTTATCACTTTGGAATCCATTTTCAATCCCAATGATCAGTTTAGTAAAGAGAAAGCAAACATTCAGGTCAAGAGAAAAGATTCAGTATCCATCTTGGTGGAAGAGAACAAACCATTACAAATTGGAAAGATGACAATTGAACAAGAAAGGTATGAGTTCATACAGCTGTGTCAAGAGTTCCTTGATGTGTTCCCTTGGAGCTACGAAGATTTGAAAGGTTTCAATCCCAAGTTAGCTCAGCACACCATTGAGTTGGATCCAAATAATAAGCCCATTAGGTAGAAACAAAGGCCAGTTAATCCACACATGGATCCTCTCATGAGGAAGGAATTGAACAAGTTGATTGAGTCAAGAATCATATTCCCAATCAAGCATTCTAGTTGGGTTGCCAACTTAGTTCCAGTCAGAAAGAAGAGTGGAGAGATCAGATTGTGCGTTGATTTCATAGATTTGAATAGAGCATCTCTCAAGGACCATTACCCACTTCCTTCTATGGGGCAGATTTTACAAGTTGTTGCTGACTCTGAAAGGTTTTCATTGCTTGATGGCTACTCAGGGTACAATCAGATTATGGTGAAGGAAGAAGATCAGTTCAAGACAGCCTTCACAACCAAATGGGGAACTTATGCATACAGGAAAATGCCATTTGGGGTGTCCAATGCTGGAGCTACCTTCCAAAGAGCAATGGACATGGCATTCAAAGGTTTGATTAACAACATGGTACTGATATATCTTGATGATATCACTGTTTTTTCAAAGAATACAGTAGACCACCTCTCTCATTTGAGACAAGTCTTCCAAAGGTGTAGGAGATTTGGAGTGTCTTTGAATCCTAAGAAGTGTATCTTCCTAGCACATGAAGGAAAGCTCCTTGGCCATATTGTCTCCAAAGAAGGATTAACAATTGATCCAGAGAGAGTTGAAGCCATAGGAGCACTACCATTGCCAAGCCACAAGAAGGAACTTCAGATTTTCTTGGGGAGAATAAATTTTATTCGAAGGTTTGTCCCAGATTTTGTAGCCCTTGTCAAACCTATCACCAAAATGTTAAAGAAAAGCATGGCTTTCAAGTGGACAAAAAAAGGAAAGGAGAGTTTTGAAGCAATCAAAGAAGCCATCTCCCAAGCACCAACTCTCATCAACCCGGATTTCTCCAAGGATTTCATCCTCTATGCATTTGGAGGTAATGATACTATTTCTGCCATTTTGGTACAGCAGAACAAGGACAATGATGAGCAACCAATTTCTTTCTTCAGCCAAAGCCTAGATGACTATGAGGTGAGATATTATTTTATTGAGAAGCATGTACTTGCAGTAATCAGAAGCTTGAAGAAATTCAAGCATCTAGTCTCAAACAACAAGGTTCAGTTGTTGGTCTCTCATGTGGGAGTAAATTACTTCCTCCTCAACAAGGATTTGATTGAGAAAAGGGTAGGTTGGATCACTCGTGTCATGGAGTATGACATTGAGATCAAGGTCACCAATCTGATAAGAGGAAAAGGATTGTGTGAGCAGCTGATTCTGGGAAAGCAAAAAGGAGTATGCAATAAAGAAGAGGCTGTTTTGATAGTTCAAGACAGCCATGTGCAAGGTAGCACTCAAGAAGAGGATAATGTTGTCCCCACTCCTTGCTAGACCCAAAGTATAATACACTTCCTAAGTATAGACCTATGCCCTCCGGAAATGAACAAGACCCAAAGAAGACACTTCAGATTGCAGGCTATCCCATATGCCATAGTAGATGGTGTTTTGTTCAAGAAAGATGTGAATGGAGTGCTGCTGAGATGCATTAGCACAAATCAGATTCATAGGGTGTTGGAAGAGTTCCATGGTGGACCAGCTGGTGGTCATTTTGCACCAAGAGTGATAGCTCTAAAAATCATGAAGGCTGGTTATTATTGGCCCAAGATTTTGAGTGATTGCTTTGCGTGGATCAAAAGGTGCAAGAATTATGCATTCTTCACAAGTAAAGAGAGGCTTGCTGCCCTTCCATTGAGTCCAATTTCAGTTGACCAGCCATTCATGCAATGAGGTTTGGACTTCATTAGAGTCATTAATCCCAATTCAAGCCAAGGGCATAAGTGGATTTTGACAGCCACAGACTACTTCGCCAAGTGGACTGAAGCAGTAGCACTCAAGGAAGCAAATGAGTCTAGCATCTTAGACTTCTATGAGGGGATAGTAACCAAATTTGGCATACCTGCTACAATAATCTCAGATAATGCATTAGCATTCATTGGATCCAAGGTGACTGAGTGGGCTATCAAGAATGGGATCTACCTAAGTACTTCATCAAACTACTACCCTCAGGGTAATGGCCAGGCTGAATCTACAAATAAGAACTTGTTGAGGATCATTAGGAGGACTCTTGATGAGAATCAGAGGTCTTGGCATACCAAACTGAAATCAACCTTATGGGTTGATAGGATAACTCCCAAGATATCCACATGTAACTCTCCATTTAGGCTTGTTTATGGAAGAGAGGTAATCTTGCCCATGTCACTTGAGTTACCAACATTGGAACTCATGAAGCAGTTAGAGTTGCTAGAGTTTGGGCCCATGGAGGTGAGATATGCAGAGTTGATGGAGCTCCAAGAGATCAGAGATCAGACATCCACAGCAATGGAGAAGGATAAAGCTTTGATCAAGAAGACCTTTGACAGGAAGGCCAAGAGTAGATATTTCCAAGTTAGAGATCTAGTGTTAAAATAGGATGCAGATAGAGAAAAACCGGGAAGGCATTCAAAATTTGATGCCATTTGGAGTGGCCCATACATGGTCACAAAGTGTAAGGACAGCAATGCCTTCCAATTGTCTTCATTGGATGGCGAAGAACTACATATTCTAGTCAATGGAATCTATCTAAGCATTGCTACTAAAGGGAACTTCTCCACCTTGTAAATATTAGCTTAGGTTTTCATTCCTCCAAGTGCTTGTGCACATTGTTTTGCTATAGGTTGTTTTGCTTTCCCTAAGTGCTTTGGCACAGGCTTGCTATCCTTGGAGATGTTTTGCAGTCCTTGCTTCCATCAGGTGATATTCAATCTTCCTCCTTGTCACATTCTAAGTCAGTTGGGGTTCCGAACAGAAAATTTTATGACTCCATGCCCAATGGGTTGCTTCAGGCAACTGGTATCTTCATCTAGCAGGTAAATGACCACTCTGAGTCGCCAAAATTGTTATCCAAAATGTGCCCCTACTCATTTTTGTGGCTAACTCCTTGTGTTCTTACCTATCTTGTGCCTCAATCTCCATTTTTGATTTTTAGGCACTCAAATCTTTCTAAAAATGGCACCATTGGATAGAGCTCTCTTTCAGCTTTCCAGAAAGGTAAAGTTTTCCTCCTAACTTCTCATATTTTTCAAGTTATGGCTCGGCGGAGTTTTTGTGGGAAATTTTCCCTTAGGAGGCCCGCGGCCAATAGGAAGCCACCACGTGGCACCTAGAGTGGCGGAGCGCGAGGAAAATTTGAAAAATTTTCCAAAGACCAAATGGGTAAAAATTCAAACTTTTGCCCACCGATCCGATTTTGGCCTGTTTTTGCCCTAAATTTTCAAATCACCATATCTTTCGATCCAGAGCTTAGATTTTCATGTTCTTTATATCAATGGAAAGCTGGTGAAATTCTCTACATGATTCCGGGGTCAATTATTATATTTTGGTTGAGTTTGGAGAGAGAAAATCAAGAAATGCCTCTGGCACGTGGTAATGGCTAGAAATGACATTTCAACAACCAGTTTTAATGCAAAATGGGTCGCATTCTTCTTCAGCATGGCCAAAAATGTCAGGGCATGGGTCTGTAAGGACGCCCATGCTGTCTTAATGCATATTCATTCAATGGGGAATGGCTTCCATGTTTTTTACACATTTTCTCTCTCCTGGGCTCGACCCATGCATTGTAAAATCCAGATTTGGCTCTTTTTTTTGGATAGAAAGCTTCTTCTTTCACCTTCAACAAGTGATTTTTGCAAGTATCAGACCTGTTATCCAAAATCTGCCCCAGCTCATTTTTATGGCTAACTCCTTGTGTTCTTGCCTCTCTTGTGCCTCAGTCCACATTTTTTGATTTTAAGGCACTCAAGGCTTTCTAGAAATGGCACCATCAGATAGAGTTCTCTCTCAGCTTTCCAGAAAGGTAAAGTTTGCCTCCTAACTCCTTATATTTTTCAAGTTATGGCTCGGCGGAGTTTTTGTGGAAAATTTTCCCATTTGAGGCCCGTAGCCAATAGGAATCTACCACGTGGCATCCGACCAGCGGAGCACGGGGAATTTTTGAAATTTTTTCCAAAGACAAAAAAGAGGTAAAATTTGAAATTTTTTCCCGCCGATCCGTTTTTGGGCCGTTTTTGCCCTAAATCTTCAAATGATCATATCTTTTGATCCAGAGCTCAGATTTTCACGTTCTTTATATCATTAGAAATCTGTTAAAATTTTCTACATGATTCCATGGTAAATTTCTAATTTTGGTTCAGGTGGGAGAGAGAAAATTCAAAAACAGTTCTGGTACGTGTCTATGGCCAGAAATGACATTTCAACAACCAAATTTAATACAGAATGGGTCGCATTCTTCTCCAATATGGTCAAAAATGACAGGGTATGGGTTTGTAAGGTCCTCCATGCTGTTTTAATGCATTTTCCATCAATGAGGAATGGGCTCCCACATTTTTTACGTTTTCTCTCTCCTGGGCTCGACCCATGCATTGCAAAAGCCAGATTTGGCTCATTTCTTCATGGTTGAACACTTTTTGGCATTGCACACTTCTTCTTTCACCTCCAACAACTGATAGTTGTAAGAATCAGACCTTTTTCACAGTTTTTAATAGGTTTATACCTCTTTGATGGTGGATGCAAGAGATTTTTACATGGAATTGACAGTGTAAACTCTGTGAATGCTTTCAGTCCTCTGTTTGTATTGTTTTACTTCGTTTTAAAACCTCTAATTACATCTATTAGCTTATGTATGTTTTCCCTTGTTGCATTTCATGAATTTGTGTGTATTTACATGGCAAAAAATGTTTCACCACTCCTTTTGGTGCATCACCATCTTTAGTTTAGTTTCATTTTTGCATTTTTATCCATGTCTCCTTGCAATCTAGGTAGAATTAGGATTAGAACCTCTGTAGTTGTGCAAAATATAGATCTAAATCATTGTTTCCAGGAGTTTGAGGAACCAGCCTCTATTCTGGAGATTCCTCTCTCATTTTCACAAGTCTCACACTTGGAGAGAGGTTTCCATGTTGTGTAATCACATTGGATGCTCTAAACATCATTTAGAACCTTGATTTGCATCCAGGGGTGCTGCTGATTTGCAACAACAGTTTTGGCACACCCGGTGGGACCTTAGAGGTCTCATTTTTATTGCAGCAAAGTTGATGTGCATCTGCTACAATTTTCTTGCTTGAAAAGAGATATAATTTACATATCTGGCAACTCCAAAGGGGAAGAATCAACTGGTTTCAGCAGTGCAAGCCTAAAAACTCATGAGAAGAATCACTACAAGGTCAAGAGCTGAAGAAGAAGAGGTGTTGTTTGAATATCTGCAGTTATCTCCAAGAGTAAGGCAAAGTAGAAGAAGGATTCAAAGGTCTCCATCTCCACCAAATAGAACTCTCTCAACTCCTCCACCTGGTAGGCCTTTCATTCAGTCAACAAGGGTTTTAAGACCAATTAGAATGGCGCAAAACAACCCCTATGTCAACCAATCTCACAGGCAGCAGCCCACTTTCCCTCAATGCACAACATCCAATTCCTATTGCAGCCTTGAAGAACATTCCATACTTCACTGGAGAAAATCAGACTACTCTAGGTGATCATGTTAAGGATATTGCTAACCTTTGTGTAATTCATGAAATCAATGAGATGCAAGTGGCTGTCAAGTTGCTAGCATCTTCATTCAAGGGGAATCCCTATCTATCCTAAGTGAAAGATACTTGTTACAAGCTGCCATGAAGGACTGGCCAACTTCGAATCAACAAGTTCAGATGCAAGAGAAAGTGCTCAAAAATGCTGCCCAGCCTGAGGGAAATCATGGAGGATAGCAAGGTAAAATGTTGAAGCCCCCTCCTTTCTATGTTTCATTAATAATTGGAAATCAGTTAATGCACAATTACATGATAGAATGCAGGGCAAGTAGCTTAGTGATTCCTAAACAAATAGCTGATCAGCTAGGGCTCCAGTATGAAAGCATATCCAAAGGGGTAGTGCAGCTGGATGGGACAGCAGTAACAATAGTTGGGGTGATTAGAAACTTGAGTCTTCCCTTGCATGCATGTCTAAATGTTGTTGTTTTACAAGATGTATCACTCATAGACCTTCCACCACTCTTTGCTCTATGCTTGTCAAGGGACTTCACAGCCAAGATTGGGGGATATTTGTCTGCTGATTGGTCACACATGCTGTTCAGAATGAGGTATGGAACTAAGGCTACAATCAGGTCTGAACCTATTGCAAACTTCCACATTGAGCCTTACACTCCAAGTCAGATCAACGCCAATTGTTCAACATTTGATCAAGAAGACCACCCAAGCACCGATGAAGCTGACACCAAGGTTGGAAGCATCCCGAATCTAACTCTTAATGAATGGGAAAACAAGGTACATGCTTTTGATCCTTATCAAGAAGTGGAAAAATCTGAGCTAGGGGTCTATTTGCATACATGAAGAAAATCAGCCTATTCCTAACATCACCAAGCCAAACCACAAGGATGACAATGAGGTATGGCAGCTGTTTTTTGATGAATCAAGAAGTAGACAAGGTGCAGGAGGTGGAGCCATGCTTGTTTCACCTCAAGGAGTAAAGTATTATTCAACTTTTAGATTTCAGTTTGCATGCTCCAATAACACTGCTGAATATGAAGCCTTGGTGCAAGGGATGCATTGGGCAATCAAGAAGAAAATAAAGAACTTGCAAGTCTTTGGTGACAGTGAATTGATTGTAAATCAGGTCAAGGGACAACATGCTACCAAGAATGATCTTCACAGGTGCTACAAGAAATGGGGTGTGGGACCTCATGGAAGATTTTGAGGGTTTTGGCATCAAATCCATTCCTAGGAAAGAGAATCAAGCTGCTGACAGGCTTGCAGCAGTAGGGGCAGCCTTTGACATTGTGGAAAGCATTCAACAAGACAAGGTACAGCCAAACATCCACGTGATTGTGAGGCCTTCAGTGCCAGATAACAATGTCAGTTGGCAAGTGTTTGAGAATGACCAACAAATCATCCATTTCTTGCAAGAAGAAGCCGAGTTCTCAGCTAAGAATCAAGAAAAATTGGAACAACAGTATGGTGACCAAGTGGTACAGCTGAGAACTAACAAGCTGCCCAAAGGACTTATCACTTTGGAGTCCATTTTTAATCCCAATGATCAGTTTAGAAAGGAGAAAGCAAACATTCAGGTCAAGAGAGAGGATTCAGTATCCATCTTGGTAGAAGAGAACAAACCATTACAAATTGCAAAGATGACAACTGATCAAGAAAGGTATGAGTTCTTACAGCTGTGTCAAGAGTTCCTTGATGTGTTTGCATGGAGCCATGAAGATTTGAAAGGTTTCAATCCCAACTTAGCTCAATATACCATTGAATTGGATCCAAATACTAAGCCTGTCAGGCAGAAACAAAGACCAGTCAATCCACACATGGAGCCTCTCATGAGGAAAGAATTGGACAAGCTGATTGAGTCAAGAATCATATTCCCAATCAAGCATTCTAGTTGGGTTGCCAACTTGGTTCCAGTCAGAAAGAAGAGTGGAGAGATCAGATTGTGTGTTGATTTCAGAGACTTAAATAGAGCATCTCTCAAGGACCATTACCCACTCCCTTCCATGGAGCAAATCTTGCAAGTTGTGGCTGGCTCCAAGAGGTTTTCACTACTTGATGGCTACTCCAGCTACAATCATATTATGGTGAAGGAAGAAGACCAGTTCAAGACATCCTTCACAACCAAATGGGGAACTTTTGCATATAGGAAAATGCCATTTGGGTTGTCCAACGCTGGTGCTACCTTTTAAAGGGCAATGGACATGGCATTCAAAGTTTTGATTAACAACGTGGTGCTGATTTACCTTGATGATATCACTATTTTTTCTAAAAATGAAGTAGACCACCTCTCTCATTTGAGAAGAGTTTTCACGAGGTGCAGGAGATTTGGAGTGTCTTTAAATCCTAGAAAGTGTACCTTTCTTGCACATGAAGGAAATCTCCTTGGCCATATTGTCTCCAAAGAAGGATTAGCAATTGATCCAGAGAGGGTTGAAGCCATAAGAGTACTACCATTGCCAAGCCACAAGAAAGCCCTTCAGAGTTTCTTGGGGAGGATAAACTTTGTTCGGAGGTTTGTCCCAGATTTTGCAGCCCTTGTCAAGCCCATCACCAAAATGTTAAAGAAGAGCATGGCTTTCAAGTGGATAGCAGAAGGCAAGGAGAGTTTTGAAGCAATCAAAGAAGCCATTTCTCAAGCACCAACTCTCATCAACCTGAACTTCTCCAAGGATTTCATCCTCTATGCATTTGGAGGTAATGACACTATTTCTGCCATTTTGGTACAGCAAAACAAGGATAATGATGAGCAGCCAATTACCTTCTTCAGCCAGAGCCTAGATGACTATGAGGTGAAGTACTCTTTTATTGAGAAGCATGTGCTGGCAGTAATCAGAAGCTTGAAGAAATTCAAGCATTTAGTCTCGAACAACAAGGTCCAGTTGCTGGTCTCACATGCTGGGGTTAAGGACTTCCTCCTCAACAAATATTTGAATGAGAAAAGGGCAGGTTGGATCACCCGCGTCATGGAGTATGACATTGAGATCAAAATCACCAAGCTGGTAAGAGGAAAAGGATTGTGTGAGCAGCTGGTTTTGGGGAAGCAAAAAGAAGCATGCAATGAAGGAGAGGTTGTTTTGACAGTTCAAGACAGCCATGAGCCATGTGGCACTCAAGAAGAAAACAATGCTACCCCCACTCCTTGCTGGACCCAAGGTATAATGCACTTCCTAAGCACAGGCCTATGCCCTCCGAAGATGAACAAGACCCAAAGAAGACACTTCAAATTGTAGGCTATCCCATATGCCATTGTTGATGGAGTTTTGTTCAAGAAAGATGTGAATGGAGTGCTGCTGAGATGCATTAGCACAAATCAGATTCATAGGGTGTTAGAAGAGTTCCATGGTGGACCAGCTGGTGATCATTTTGCACCAAGAGTGACATATCTAAAAATCATGAAGGCTGGTTATTATTGGCCTAAAATTTTCAGTGATTGCTATGCATGGATCAAGAGGTGTAAGAATTGTGCATTCTTCACAGGAAAAGAGAGACTTGCTACCCTTCCATTGCATCCAATCTCAGTTGACCAGCCATTCATGCAATGGGGTTTGGACTTCATTGGAGTCATAATCGCAATTCAAGTCAAGGACACAAATGGATTTTGACAGCCACGGACTACTTCACCAAGTGGACTGAAGCAGTAGCACTCAAAGAAGCAAATGAGTCCAGCATCTTAGACTTTTATGAGGGGATAGCAACCAGATTTGGTATACCTACTACAATAATCTCAGATAATGCATTGGCATTCATTGGATCCAAGGTGACTGAGTGGGCTGTCAAGAATGGGATCTACCTAAGCACTTCATCAAACTATTACCCTCAAGGTAATGGCCAGACCGAGTCTATAAATAAGAACTTTTTGTGGATCATTAGGAGGATTCTTGATGAGAATCAGAGGTCTTGGCATACCAAACTGAAATTAGCCTTATGGGCTGATAGGATAACTACCAAGAGATCCACAGGTAACTCTCCATTCAAACTTGTTTATGGAAGAGAGGCAATCTTGCCCATGTCACTTGAGTTGCCAACATTGGAACTCATGAAGCAATTAGAGTTGCTAGAGTTTGAGCCCATGGAGGTGAGATATGCAGAGTTGATGGAGCTGCAGGAGGTCAGAAATCAGGCATCCCAAGCAATGGAAAAGGATCAAGCTTTGATAAAAAAGACCTTTGATAGGAAGGCCAAGGATAGATCTTTTTAGGTTGGAGATCTAGTGTTGAAATGGGATGTGGATAGAGCAAAACCGGGAAGGCATTCAAAATTTGATGCCATTTGGAGTGGCCCATACATGGTCACGAAGTGCAAGAACAACAATGCTTTCCAATTGGCCTCATTGGATGGTGAAGAACTGCAGATTCCAGTCAATGGAATCTATCTCAAGTGTTGGTTCTAGAGGGAAATTTACCACCTTGTAAATATTAGATTATATTTTCATTCCTCCAAGTGCTTTGCACATTGTTTTGCTGTAGGTTAGTTTTTCTTTCCCTAAGTGCTTTGGCACAGCTTGCTGTCCCTGGAGATGTTTTGCAGTCCTTGCTTCCATCATGTGATATTCCATCTTCCTCCTTGCACATTCTAAGTTAGTTGGGGTTCTAAACAGAATATTTGATGGCTCCATGCCCAATGGACTACTTCAGGCTACTGTTACTTTCATCTAGCAGGCAGATGACCCCTCTGAGTCGCCAAAATTGTTATCCAAAATGTGCCCCAGCTCATTTTTTGTGGCTAACTCCTTGTGTTCTTGCCTCTCTTGTGCCTCAGTCCACATTTTTTGATTTTAAGGCACTCAAGGCTTTCTAGAAATGGCACCATCAGATAGAGCTCTCTCTCAGCTTTCCAGAAAGGTAAATTTTGCCTCCTAACTCCTTATATTTTTCAAGTTATGGCTCGGCGGAGTTTTTGTGGAAAATTTTCCCATTTGAGGCCCGCAGCCAATAGGAAGCTGCCACGTGGCATCTGACCAGCGGATTGCAGGGAATTTTTGAAAATTTTTCCAAAGACAAAAAAGAGGTAAAATTTGAAATTTTTTCCCGCCGATTTATTTTTGGGCCATTTTTTCCCTAAATCTTCAAACGATCATATCTTTTGATCTATAGCTCAGATTTTCACGTTCTTTATATCATTGGAAATCTGTTAAAATTCTCTACATGATTCCATGGTCAATTTCTAATTTTGGTTCAATTTAGAGAGAGAAAATTCAAAAATGGTTCTGGTACGTGTCCATGGCCAGAAATGACATTTCAACAACCAAATTTAATACAGAATGGGTCGCATTCTTCTCCAATATGGTCAAAAATGACAGGGTATGGGTTTGTAAGGTCCTCCATGCTATTTTAATGCATTTTCCATCAATGAGGAATGGGCTCCCACATTTTTTACAGTTTTCTCTCTCCTGGGCTCGACCCATGCACTGTAAAAGCTAGATTTGGCTCATTTCTTCATGGTTGAACACTTTTTGGCATTGCAAACTTCTTCTTTCACCTCCAGCAAGTGATAGTTGTAAGAATCAGACCTTTTTCACAGTTTGTAACAGGTTTATACCTCTTTGATGGTGGAATGCAAGAGATTTTTACATGGAATTGACAGTGCAAACTCTGTGAATGCTTTCAGTCCTCTGTTTGTATTGTTTTACTTCATTTTAAGACCTCTAATTACATCTATTAGCTTGTGTATGTTTTCCCTTGTTGCATTTCATGAATTTGTGTCTATTTACATGGCAAAAAATGTTTCACCACTCCTTTTGGTGCATCACCATCTTTAGTTTAGTTTCATTTTTGCATTTTTATCCCTGTCTCCTTACAATCTAGGGTAGAATTAGGATTAGAACCTCTGTAGTTGTGCAAAATATAGATCTAAATCAGAGGAGTTTGAGGAACCAGCTCTATTCTGGAGATTCCTCTCTCATTTTCACAAGTCCCACACTTGGAGAGAGGTTTCCATGTTGTGCAATCACACTGGATGCTCTAAACATCATTTAGAACCTTGATTTGCATCCAGGGGGTGTTGCTGATTTGTAAGAACAGGACCTATCAAACATGATTGTAACATGATGACTCTATGCCCAATGGATTACTTGCAAATGCAACTGGTAACTTGACAATCCAACATAACAGATGCAGACTCTGAGTCACCAAAATTGTTCAGTCCAAAATGTTTGCCCCCCCTTGCTTCATTTTTGGGCTAACTCATTTCATCCTATCAGTGTTCTCTATGATGCCTCATGACATAATTTTTTGAAATTGTGTCAATTTTCACTGAACAAGAAGTGTTCTAAAACTCCTTTGGTGTATCAGCTATTAGTTTAATTTCAATTTTTAGCTCTTTCTATCAGCTGTCTCCTTGGAATTTAGAGTCGGATTAGGATTCAAACCTAACTCCAATTGTATTTTTGACAGTTATGGCTCGGTGGAGTTTTTGTGGGACCAGCCTCTAATCTAGAGATTCCTCTCTCATTTTACAAGGCCCGCAATCAGATGAGAGGTTCCGCCACGTTGTCCAATGGGGACTGGATGGCGGAAACATCAGACTTAGAAACTTGGTTTACATACCAAGTGTGCTGTTGATTTGAAACAACAGTAAGTGTTCAAAAGTGAAATATTGTGCCTGCATGTGAGTGCCCGTGTGACGAATGCGTGTGTCTGCCACGTGTCCAGGTATGTGAAATTTGGAAAATGTGTGTGCTAGGTGAGTGTGTGTGCGCATGTGTGCATTTGCGTGAGAGATGTGCCCCCGCGTGTGCAATAAAAATATGCCACGTGTCACCGAAGTGCTTGTGCATGCTGCGAGTGCGAGGGAGTGAAATTGCGTATCTTTGTCCCAAAGTGTGCATGTGCGTGTCCAAAGGTTAAAATGTGCGTGTGCTTGTGCGTGAGCCCCCAAACCAATGTATATGTCGCTTACGTGTCCGTTTGAGCGTGCGTGGTGCGAGTGCATGTTCATGGAATTGTGTGTGAAATGTGAGTGTCCGTGTAAGGAGAAAATGTAAGTGAAAATGTGCGTGAGTGTGTGAAAGCCCACGTGTGCGTGTGCGTATGTGTGAGCCAATGCATGTGAGTCTCACGTGTGCGTGTGCATGCTGAACGTGCATGTTCTTATGCAAGTGTCAAGCCCACGTACCTATGTGTAACAAAAATGTGTGCCCGCGTCCAATGCGTGCGCCTGTGCATGTTCGTGTCCGTCAACTGCACCTTGCCCGTGTGCATGTGCGAATGCTCATGGGAAATGTGTGTGTCCCAAGTGCAAAAACAAAGTGCGAAATGAAACAGGATGCCCCCACACCCAATAAAAATGTGCCTATGCATGTGCATGTTCCTGAGAAAGTGTGGAGTGCATGGGGAAATTTGCATGAAAATGTGCCTGTGCCTGTGCCTGAACAAAAACGTGTGTGTGCACGTGTGTGCAAATTTCTATGTGCCCGTTGCCCGATTTGGGTGCGGGTGCGTGCGTGTGTGTGTGCCCTAAAATTTGCAAATCGCCATGAGTCTGCGTGATCCATGAGTGTGTGCATGTGTGTGAGTGTCACGTGTGCCTATTCCTATGTCAATGCCTGAAAGATAGTGAAATGTGCATCTACAAGATTCATGTGTGTGTGCAGGTGTGTCTAATTGTGTGATGTGCATGTGTGTGTGAGAGATAAAATGTGCGTGTGTATGTGCATCTAGCACGTGCGTGATGCATGTAGAAATGATGCGTTTCAGTGCACCGTTTGTGTGCTTAATGCTTGAATGCGTGTGCTCGCATTGTGCGTCCCAGCGTGCGTGTAAAAATGCATGTAGGTGTGCATGTGCGTGTGCTTGTAAGTGCATGTGTCATGCGTGTGTGTGTGAATGTGCATTTGCGTGTGCGTGTGAATGTGAACCTCTGCTTGTGCGTGTGCTTGTGCATGTGCTTCCGTGTGTGTGTCTGTGTCTGTGCGTGTGTGCGTGCGTCCCTGTGTGTACTGTAAAAGTGCATGATTGTGGCTCATTTTGCAAAGGGTGTGAACATTTTCGTGTAAGTGTAAGTGTACAAGTCCTCTGTGTGCTGTCACCTTGTGAAGTGTGTGTGTGTGCGTATGCGAATGAGTCATACCTGTGTGTCTAAGAACGTGTGAATGTGCATGTGCTTGTGCATGTGCTTATGTGTGCGTGTGCATGTGCATGTGTGCATGCGTGTGCGTGTGCATGTTCGTGTGCATGTTTGTGGGTTTGTGTGTGTTCCCATGTGCGTGTGCGTGTGCGTGCTCGTGTGCGTGTGCATGTGCATGTGCGTGTGTGTGTGCGTGTGTATGTGTGTGTGTGTATGCATGTGCGTGTGCATGTGAATGTGGCTATGCGTGTGTGTGTGCCTGTGAATGTGAGTGTGCGTGTGCATATGCATGCGCGTGTGCCTATGCCTGTGCCTATGCAAGTGCATGTATGTGCACGTGCGTGCATGTACATGCGTGTCTGTGCGGGTGCCAGTGCGTGCGCGTGCTTGTGCGTGAGTGTGCATGTGTGTGCGCGTGCGCATGCGTGTGAGTGTGCATGTGCGTGTGCGTGTGCCTGTGTGTGTGCATGTGCATGTGCGTGTGCGTGTGCAGGTGCGTGTGTGTGTGTGTGTGTGTGTGTGTGTGTGTGTGTGTGTGTGTGTGTGTGTGTGTATGTGCATGTGCATGTGCATGTGCATGTGTGTGTGCGTTTTAGTGTGAGTGCGTGTGCGTGTGCATGTGCATGTGCGTGCGAGTGTATGTGTGTGTGCTTGTGCTTGTGCGTGTTCATGTGTGTACATGCTTGTGTGTGTGTGCACGTGTGCGTGTGCATTCGCATGTGCATGTGCATGTGTGTGTGTGTGGGCATTTGAGTGTACGTGCATGTGTGCATGTGTGTGCGCGTGTTTGTGTGCGTGTGTGTGTGCATGTGCTTGTGTGTGTGCATGTGCGTGTGCTTCTTCATGTGTGTGTGCGTGTGCATGTGCGTGCACGTGCGCCTGTGCATGTGTGTGTGTGTGTGTGTGCATGCACGTGTGCATGCGTGTGCACGTGTGCTTGAGCGCGTGCAGTTGCATGCGCGCATGCGTGTGTGTGTGCGTGTGCATGTGCATGTGCTTCTTCATATGTGTGTGCATGTGTGTGTGCGTGCGTGTGTGCGTGTGCATGTGCATGTGTGTGTGTGTGCACATGTGTGTGCATGTGCACGTGTGCTTGAGCGCATGCGGTTACATGCATGCATACGTGGGCATGTGCGTGTGTGTGGGCGTGTGCGTGTACGTGTGTGTGCATGTCTGTGCGTCAGTGTGTGCGTGTGAATGGGCGTGTGCATGTGAATGGGCGTGTGCGTGTGCATGTGCTTTTGTGTTTGCGTGTGCATGTGTGTGTGCGTGTGCGTGTGTGCGTGTACGTGTGTGTGTGCGTGTACGTGTGTGTGTGCGTGTACGTGTGTGTGTGCGTGTACATGTGTGTGTGTGTGCAAGTGCATGTATGTGTGCTTTCGTGTGCGTGTGTGTAAGCGTGTGTGTGTGTGTGTGAATGCGTGTGCGTGTGTGTGACCGTGTGCATGTGTAAATGGGTGTGCATGTGTGTGTGCGTGTGTGCACGTGTGCGAGTGTGTGTGCGTGCGTGTGTGTGTGTGTGTGTGTGTGTGTGTGTGTGTGTGTGCTTGTGCGTGTGCATGTGCTTGTGCTTGTGCGTGGGCATCTGCCTGTGCGTGGGCATGGGTGTGTTAGCATGCGTGCGCATGTGCGTGTGTGTGTGCGTGTGTGCGTGCATGTGTTTACGGGTGTGCGTGCGTGTGCATGTGCATGTGTGTGCCTATGCATGTGTGTGGACGTGTGCATGTGTGTGGGCATCTATGTGTGCATGTGCATGCGCGTGTGCGTGTGTGCGCGCGTGTGCATTCGTGGGTGTGTGCGTGTGTGCCTATGCGTGTGCATGTGCGTGTGCGTGCGTGTGGGCATGTGTGTGTGTGCATGTTCATGAATTTGTGTGTGTGCGTGCGCGTGTGCGTGTGGGTGTGTGTGTGTGTGCATATGCGTGTGGGTGTGCGTGCATGTGCGTGTGCATGTGTGTGTGCGTGTACGTGTGCATGTGCGTGTGCGTGTGCATGTGCCTGTGCCTGTGCGTGGGTGTGTGCCTGTGCGTGCATGTGTGGTTGTGTGTGGGCTTGTGGCTGTGCGCGTGTGTGCGTGTGTGCGTGTGTGTGTGTGTGTGTACGCATGTGTGTAACGCCTTGATTTTTGTAAGTTATCATGGTAATTACTTTTCATAATATTGTAACTGTTGAAATGAGGATAAATATGTTAAGATATATCTTTGATCTTAAAGGAATGTGTTGCTAATCTGGACCCTTGTTTGTTGTAATTTGTTTACTTGGGACAGAAGTTATTATTGCTTGTGTGATTGCTGATGAGACAAAAAACTTATCGTATGCTTGATGAACTCTATTTGCTGATTGATAGCACACCTTGAATCAATTCCATTGATCCAAGGTATGCTGTGGCTTTCTTGTGATCGCTTTGACGATTTACTTCTAAACTAGATTGAAGGTTGATATAAAGGTTGCAGCACCTGATTACAGGTATGAATATCTGGTACATAGATGCCAATGAAAAAGGTTCGATTCTCGAACCACACATCGTTGTAATGCTAGACAACGTAAGACGATAAGAACCTGGATGCAAGTGGCATAGGTATGTGGAACATAGGACGAAACGTCCTGTATTGTGTTGAATATGACTGTCAGGCAGAAAGACTTGATTGGAAACTATTATCCAAATGTGCCCCCTGCTCATTTTGTGGCTAACTCCCTTTCATTCTTTCCTTCTATTGTGCCTCAGTCATAAATTTTCACTTTTTAGGCACTCAAAACCTTCTGGAAATGACACCATTGGATAGAGCTATTTCTCAGCTTTCTAGAAAGGTAAAGATTTCCTCCTAACTCCACGTATTTTTCAAGTTATGGTTCGGCGGAGTTTTTGTGGGAAATTTTCCCTTGCAAGGTCCGCAGCCAATCAGAACTCGCCACGTGTCCAGGTCAAAAATATCAAAGCGATCTGATTTTGGCCTGTTTTTGGCCTAAAACGTCAAATTGCCATAACTTTCAATCCAGAGCTCGGATTTTTGCGTTCTTTATATCAATGGAAATCTGGTGAAATGCTCTACAAGATTCAATGGTCAATTTTGAATTTTGGTTCATTTTGGAGGGAGAAAATTAAAAAACACTTCTGGTATGTGGCCATGGACAGAACTAACGTTTCAACAACCAATTTTAATGCAAAATGGGTCGCATTCTTCTCCAGCATGGTCAAAAATGTCAGGGCATGGGTTTGTAAGGACCTCCATGCTGTTTTTAATGCATTTTGGTCAATGGGGAATGACTCCCATGTTTTTTCACATTTTCTCTCTCATGGGCTCGACCCATGCACTGTAAAAGCCGGATTTGGCTCATTTTTCAAAGGGGGGAACACTTTTTTTGCACAGCAAGCTTTTGTTTTCACTTTCAACAAGTGATTTTGGCAAGTATCAGACCTTCCAGGGATTGTAACAGGTTTTTTACCTCTTTGGTGTTGGAATACAAGGATTTTGATGTTGAAAATCACAATGCAGGCTCTGTGAATGCTTTCAGTCCTTTGTATGTGTTGTTTGCTTCATTTCAAACCCTTGTTTATAGCTTATCAACCTGTGCATGATGTTTTATGTTGCAATTTCTGATTTTTGTCAATTTGCATGAGCAAGAAGTGCTCACCACTCCTTTGGTGTATCACCCTTATCAGTTTAGTTTTAATTTTTGCATTTCTTATCCCTGTCTCCTTGCAAATTAAGATAAAATTAGGATTTGAACCTCTGCAGTTGTGCAAATATAGATCTAAATAAGAGGAGTTTGAGGAACCAGCCTCTATTCTAGAAATTCCTCTCTCATTTTCACAAGTCCCACACTTGGAGAGAGGTTTCCATGATATGCAATCACACTAGATGCTCTAAACATCATTTAGAACCTTGATTTGCATCCAGGGGTGCTGCTGATTTGTAACAACAGTTTTGGCACGCCCGATGGGACCTTAGAGTTCTTCCACTTCATATTTTTCAGGTTGGTGTGTTCCTGTGAAGATTTCATCCTTTGGAGGCACTTGCAAACACATCTGGCGACTCCATCTGATCAGCAACCCATTTCTGAAGTTGCAGACCTATTTTTCATCCATTTCCATCCATTATTCTTTCCATCTCTTTCATTCTTTTCCATTCCATGAAGTTGTGCAATCATGACTTCATTTCCATCATGGAACTCACATTTACAACAGCAGAAATGTTTCCCACCTCCAAAATGTTTTTTAAATCCTCCAAATCAGCATTTTGAACAAATACAAAATCAGCATACATACCCATATGAGCAGCAATGCCAAAATCAGTTTGGCTATGGAGCTTTCCAAGAGCAAGGGTGTGCATACAATGAAGACAATCAGATGCAAGATGCTAGTCTATTGGAGAAAATCCAAAAGATGGAGGTAAACATGGTGCAATCCAGGGCTCAAGCACAAATGAAAGCATTTGGAATCGGTTTTGGAGCACCCTGTCCATGGGTGGGACCTTTCCCAAGGCATTACAGCCCTCAAGAGAATCTTGACTTCATGATTGCAATGCTGCCATTGCTTGCAAAGTGGATTGAAGGAATAGAGGTGTATGAGAGGAGTATTCAGCAACCAAATCAACTGGTAAGCACACCATCTCATGCCTTTTCTTTTCCTCTTTCCCAATCCGTTTTATCTCAGCAGTGTCAAGTTTTAAACTCTCCATCTACTGTCCCAAGTGTTGAATCCATTTCTCCACCCCCTAGTCTTCCACTTCATCTCAATTCTTCTATCCTTTTCCCTTCCAAACAGTCATCCTCTCCACAAGAGCTAAATGAAACACCCTCTCCTCCAAAGAAACAAGAGGTTTTACCTCCTCCACCACCACAAAAAATTGCAAACATCAATCATGAAGGACAACAAAAAGAGAAGCCAAACAAGGATGAAGAAATTCAAATTTTGAAGAGTTGGGCTCTTAAATTTGGGATGAAGAAGATCCCTTTGCTGATGAAACCTTCAGAAGAGGTTGGAGTTACAGAACAAATGGTGGTCAGGACTGATTTTGTTGCAGCAGAAGAAGAGCAAAAAGGAGTTGCAGATCAACAATCAATTTGTTAAGAATATAGTGTCCATGTTGGCACCCTATTTGAAGGAAATGCTGATCCAATTCAAATTGCAAAAATCAGTCATGAGGGACAACAAGAGGAAGGAGAAGCTGCTTCAAATCCAAAAGAAGAGGAGCACATTCCAGCTATGGGGAGAAAAGTGCAGATCCAAAGGCTTTGAGCACAAAGCAGGTTATAAAAGAACCTTCAGTTCTTCTCTCTACTTCATCTCTCTCAAGTTCTAGTACTGAAGAAGAGTTTGATCCCTCAAACTCAATATTGGAGGATGAAAGAAACCATGGTGATCAAGTTGCAGATCAAGAGAACGCCATGGGAGAGGTTGAACATTTACAGCAGGACAACAATGAGGTAGTTTACTTGTCTGATTTGGAGGACTATTTTGATGAAGAAGAACCGGTTGAGTTTCCACTATTCTCTCTTTCATCATCCATCTTCCAAACACAAGAGCCTGCTGTCATGGAGGAGAGTATTCATTTGCAGCAGCCTGCATCTTATAGAAGCTCTTTGGAACCAAGATTGGAAGATTTTAATCTTTCATGTCCTTCATTGGAGGAAGAGAAAGGGCAGAAGGGTTCTACCATTGCTTCCACACCATCCATTCAAGGTCTACAAGAGAACTCCATTCTTGTAGTTGAAAATCAGAATTATGGGCAGACTCAACGGATCAGACCTTTCCCAATTAGGTATTTGGCTTCATTGGAGCCAAAGGAGAAGCCACAACCAGTCATGCTTGCTTCTAAGCATGAGGATGAGCTGCAAAGTTCTAAGGATCAACTATCATACCTCTCCAATCCAAATGCAGAGCAACTAAAAGAGGTATTGGATTTATTTTTAGTTGACACCTTGGTAATTTGGGTAGAAGACCAGCTTCTTGTTGATTTTCCACTCATTCAATCAGCCATACTCAACTCCAAATCATTTGCATGGCTGCCAATTTTGAAGAAAGGAAGCTATTTTACACAACCAGTTGCAGGGTTCATTTAGCTCACCTTTGCTTCCAGTTAGAGTAGAGTAGGTAGGTTTGCTTTCAGTACAAGAAGTGCTTGTGCACACTCTGCATGTTCCATTTGCAGCATGTATGATTTTCAGTTTGTACATAGTTTTGGTGCTGCATGTTTCACTCTTGTACAGTTCGTTTTGATGGCATTTTGGTGGGAACAACTCCATGTCCAGTGGGATTTAAGTGGTTCAAAGGGAAGTTTTCAAAGTTCAAATTTGTTTTCAGGCTACTACTCATGACTCCATACCCAATGGATTGCTTCAGGCTACTGATCATTCATCCAACAGGAAGATGACCCCTCTGAGTCACCAAAATTGTTATCCAAATGTGCCCTCTACTCATTTTGTGGTTAACTCCCTTTCATTCTTTCCTTATATTGTGCCTCAGTCATAAATTTTCACTTTTTAGGCACTCAAAACCTTCTGGAAATGACACCATTGGATAGAGCTCTTTCTCAGCTTTCTAGAAAGGTAAATATTTCCTCCTAACTCCACGTATTTTTCAAGTTATGGTTCGAAGGAGTTTTTGTGGGAAATTTTCCCTTGCAAGGTCCGCAGCCAATCAGAACTCGCCACGTGTCCAGGTCAAAAATATCAAAGCGATCCGATTTTGGCCTGTTTTTGCTCTAAAACTTCAAATCGCCATAACTTTGGATCTAGAGCTCAGAATTTTACGTTCTTTATATCAATGGAAAGTTGGTGAAATGTTCTACAAGATTCCATGGTCAATTTTGAATTTTGGTTTATTTTGGAGGGAGAAAATAAAAAAACTCTTCTGGTACGTGCCCATGGACAGAACTGACGTTTTCTGGTACGTGCCCATGGACAGAACTGATGTTTCAACAACCAATTTTAATGCAAAATGGGTCACATTCTTCTCCAGCATGGTCAAAAATGTCAGGGCATGGGTTTGTAAGGACCTCCATGTTGTTTTTAATGCATTTTGGTCAATGGGGAATGGCTCCCACATTTTTTCACATTTTCTCTCTCCTGGGCTCGACCCATGCACTGTAAAAGCCGGATTTGGCTCATTTTTCAAAGGGGGGAACACTTTTTTTGCAAACAAGCGTCTATTTTCACTTTCAACAAGTGATTTTGGCAAGTATCAGACCTTCCAGGGATTGTAACAGGTTTTTCTACCTCTTTGGTGTTGGAATACAAGGATTTTGATGTTGAAAATCACAATGCAGGCTCTGTGAATGCTTTCAGTCCTTTGTATGTGTTGTTTTCTTCATTTCAAACCCTTGTTTACAGCTTATCAACTTGTGCATAATGTTTTATGTTGTAATTTCTAATTTGTGTCAATTTTCATGAGCAAGAAGTGCTCACCACTCCTTTGGTGTATCACCCTTATCAATTTAGTTTTAATTTTTACATTTCTTATCCCTGTCTCCTTGCAAATTAAGATAAAATTAGGATCTGAACCTCTGCAGTTGTACAAATAATAGATCTTATCAGAGGAGTTTGAGGAACCAACCTCTAATCTAGAGATTCCTCTCTCATTTTACAAGTCCCACACTTGGAGAGAGGTTTCAATGTTGTGCAATCACACTGGATGCCTGAAACATCAACTTAGAAACCTGATTTGCATCCAGGGGTGCTGCTGATTTGCAACAACAGAAACTAATTAATTAAATATTAGGATATTCAACCCTAACCTACCCCTAAGATTTATCTTATACCATAACTACTATCCTATATGGATTTTAGATTTTATAAGGGTGAAAATAGATATAAATTCCATTAATCTACGAACTAGGCAAATGACCTAGATATGGACTATTAAAATCCGAAACTAATCCTAACCTAAGGAAGGGGACGCATGGACCCATGTGGAAGGAAAGGATAAGGAGGGAAGGTTGGAAATTTATTCGGACAATGAATGGCATCCTTACAGGTTGCAATGCCAAAATTAGCGGGAACATGGAAAAGTTGGAGGTATCCAACTAGCTATGAGGCTAAACTATGATTGCAAGCAAAATTTTAAATTAGAAACTCGCCAATTTGAGTCGGCGGTGGCGTGAGGATAGAGGAAAAAGGAATGCATTCAATGCATTCAATGGCATTGGTCTTAGCGACCAGCTTGCCTTAGAAAGAGGTTTGGGAATGAAGTTTGTTTGTTGTTGTGTGCATTGGGTTTTTAGTTGCTCTGCATTTTGTTCTTCCATGGTTCTGTCGAACCTGCTGTAATTTGGTTATTATCTCTATTCTTGGAGAAGTAAGGCTATTTTTAGAGCTTGTGGAAGTTAGGGGACTGGTTGGAAAGCCTAGCCGAGGATGCCATGGAGAGAAACAACTCCAGTGGGCACAATTTTCTTCAAATCGCAAAAAAAAAAAAACAGGCATGTTAAGCCCTTCTCCTTAAACCGTTTGCTTTTGCTTAATAGTCTCATTAAACAACCTTGCTCTTATGATGGGGGTTTTGGCTATTGGATTTGATTGTTATGTTGAAGCGATTTTGGTTGAGTCATTTTTCCTTGCTGAGTACGACTTGGATAATTCTTTTGTTAAATAGGTGAATGAAATAAGTTTGTTCTTGAGGGGCGATTTAATTTACTGATGTTGCTGTTTTGAATGGAATGGTTGATTAGTTAATGTGATTTTCGGGTTGAAATGTCTGTTGGGAAATAATTCAAATTGGGTATTTCTTTGCAATGGGTAAATTGAATGAAATTGTTCAAGCTGTGTGAGTTTGTTTTGACAAGTGTTGGACATTCGTTCTATTGCCAATATGGGTTTGAGTGGTGGAATGTATTAGCTATGCGTGCATTATTTCTGAGTGCTGTGCTTTTTTTTGTAAAAATGGAAGGATGAAATGATTCGTATGATGTCTGGTTTGAGCTGTCATTATAAAATGAACTCGACTTGAGTATTCTTGTTGTGTTTTGAGAAAAATGAGTGTTTTCTTATTGAAATAATTAATGGAATGAATTTTCTCTTCCTGTTGTTTGAATTCTGGAATAATGGCAGTAGAGCTTCACTGTGCATTACGGGTTGAACTTGTTGTAGGTAACAACAAAGTGTAATTTGTTATTTATGAATTGTGTGCGTTGATGGATATAGAAAGCTATGAAAATATTTGACAAGGCGGCTGTATAACTGTTCCTCTGGTTATAATATAGTGTAAGAGGTATGAATTCTTCTAGTAACAGTAAGAGCATAGTAGCATCTTTACATTGTTTGCTCTATGATGGATATGATGTTCTACCTACTTGTTCTTGGTATTCATATGTGCCTGATTGAAAGGAAGTTTTGATATGGATGGGAATAGGATAGCCAGTCTATAGAATGGACTGGGTAGAACATGCAAGTTATATGCTGCGTCTTGCTGAACTCAATATATATATTTATATATATAATATACAAATGATAAATTCTTTATTGTTTTCATTAAAAGTAGAATATGAATGGATTTATTCCTTGCTGCTGGAAAGTGAATTCTCTCATTATTAGGATGAAAGTGTGACTTGTTGTGATTGCTGTACAATCTACATGTTATAAAGACGTAAATGTCTATAGAGTGAATTATTTTAAAGGGAAATATATTATGCGGAAAGAATCATATTTTTGGATTGTCTGTGCTAAATAGAGGATATTTGGGTTAAACAGTGCAAATAGGTAATATGATCCTTCTTCCTTGTATCCGATTAATGATTTTATATATTTCACTTGAATTGTTACCATTGATTGGTATCACACCTGGATTAAATACTCAGTGTAGCTAAGAGAAAAGAAAAAGAGTGTGGATGGATAATTTGAATTAGTGTTCAATTCTTCTTTCATACAGTTGGTAAATTTGTAACTGTTATGAAATGAATTTTGTACTGCCTTGCTTTAAACATCTGCATTTAATTGCTGTTTACTTTTCCCTTCAGCGTTTGATTGTTGAAATTAGACGGGTAGCATGAAAGGAAAGGGAATGGTTCTGCTGGAAGTCTTATTTAAAAAATCTAATTGTGAATCTTTGTCTAACTAATGTAAGGGAATGGAAATTACAGCATTTATGATTAGAACAACAGTTTGCATAATTGTATTTTTAGTTCTTACAGAAGTTTGTAATTTGGAAATGTTAGAAGGAAATTACTTCTTGTAATAATTATTCGGGAAAGAGGGCAATAATCCTTTATCTGATTGGGATGGTAATTAGATGATTGAGGTTTTATGTTGTTCATCGTTTTCGGTACTTAATTCTTGGATGATGTTCATTTTTAATGTTTCATAAAAGTAGGGTTCTTTTATTGAGACAGTTAATTAAAAGCACCTCATTTTAATGACAAGTGCTTAATATGCTCAGTTCAAAGAACTGAAATGTGTAAGTAATTTTACAGATGGAACTTGATTACAAACGAAGACATGGTTATTTTCTGATACTTCTTTGCTTAACTGAAGATGGACTGTTTTGATAGCTATTACTTCCTTACGAGGAAATGAGAAAGGAAGAAATTACATCCTTCTAACTTTTTGAGTTGTAATGTTGTTTGATATAAACAAAGTCCAGTCGTTTGGACTGGCAAATGTATAGATTGTAAAACTGGTGGATGAATACAAGTAAAAGTGTGATATTTTTAATGACTATATCAGTTTGATATTGTTGAATAAGTTTGAGAATATAACATTATTCCTTGATTTGGAATTATCCAATGTTAATGGATGAATTTTAAAGGAAATAACATCTATTCTTACCTGAATGTAACCTTTACGTTGAAATGTACAATTAGTTCATACTTGGGTTAAGATGAATTTTAAATTGACATTAAAAGGATTTAGGTAAGCATGATCTCCTAATTGAAAGGTATTCGAGATTAGCTTGAAAGCTAAGGAATATCAAATAACTTAGGAGCAGCCGAACCTTATATTCAGACTCCGTTAATAGCCTCGAATGTTTAAATTTAGAAAATATAGATATGGGAAAACATATCTATTGTAACGGACCTTAACTAAGTAGGGTTAAGTAGAACAAATGAATAAGTTCATTTAAAAATTAGACCTTGTTTAAATGACGTCTAATAAGATGGAATTCTGATTTTGTTTACAGTTGTGGAAAAACTTGGTTAAGTTTAATAGGTTAAACTTATTAAGTTTATCGATAATGGACTGATTAGTTCAAAGATTAAGAAAGGAACCAAGAATAGAATATGCAACCCTTTGGTATGAAGGAGGAGATGAGTATTAAGCTAGAAGATAGATTAAGTCTCTCTTAGCTACATACAAGTGTAACGAGAACAAGGTTTAAGGATCAACATGGCTGTTGAAAGTAGATCTTAAATATTAAGATTATAACCAAGTCACATTGAGCTGGATGTGTACTCTCGATGAGAGGATTCTGTAGGACATTGACATACACCAGCTACAATATGGTGTCTTCATGAAGGCAGTGTTATCCAAAATGTGCCCCAGCTCATTTTTTATGGCTAACTCCTTGTGTTCTTACCTCTCTTATGCCTCAATCCACATTTTTTGATTTTAAGGAACTCAAGGATTTCTAGAAATGGCACCATCAGATAGAGCTCTCTCTCATCTTTCCGGAAAGGTAAAGTTTTCCTCCTAACTCCTTATATTTTTCAAGTTATGGCTCGGCGGAGTTTTTGTGGAAAATTTTCCCATTTGAGGCCCACAGCCAATAGGAAGCTGCCACGTGGCATCTGACCAGTGGAGCGCGGGGAATTTTTGAAAAATTTTCCAAAGACAAAAAAGAGGTAAAATTTGAAATTTTTTCTCGCCGATCCGTTTTTGGGCCGTTTTTGCCCTAAATCTTCAAACGATCATATCTTTTGATCCAGAGCTCATATCTTCACGTTCTTTATATCACTGGAAAGCTGTTAAAATTATCTACATGATTACATGGTAAATTTATAATTTTGGTTTAGTTTTGAGAGATAAAATTCAAAAACAGTTCTAGTATGTGTCTATGGCTAGAAATGACATTTCAACAACCAAATTTAGTACAGAATGGGTCCCTTTCTTCTCCAATATGGTCAAAAATGATAGGGTATGGGTTTGTAAGGTCCTCCATGCTATTTTAATGCATTTTCCATCAATGAGGAATGGGATCCCACATTTTTTACGTTTTCTCTCTCCTGGGCTCGACCCATGCACTGTAAAAGCCAGATTTGGCTCATTTCTTCATGGTTGAACACTTTTTGGCATTGCAAACTTCTACTTTCACCTCCAACAAGTGATAGTTGTAAGAATCAGACCTTTTTCATAGTTTGTAACAGGTTTATACCTCTTTGATGGTGGAATGTAATAGATTTTTACATGGAATTGACAGTGTAAACTCTGTGAATGCTTTCAGTCCTTTGTTTGTATTGTTTTACTTCGTTTTAAGACCTCTAATTACATCTATCAGCTTGTGTATTTTTTCCCTTGTTGCATTTCATGAATTTGTGTCTATTTACATGGCAAAAAATGTTTCACCACTCTTTTTGGTGCATCACCATCTTTAGTTTAGTTTCATTTTTGCATTTTTATCCCTGTCTCCTTGCAATCTAGGGTAGAATTAGGATTATAACCTCTATAGTTGTGCAAAATATAGATCTAAATCAGAGGAGTTAGAGGAACCAACCTCTATTCTTGAGATTCCTCTCTCATTTTCACAAGTACCACACTTGGAGAGAGGTTTCTATGTTGTGCAATCACACTAGATGCTCTAAACATCGTTTAGAACCTTGATTTACATCCAGGGGTGCTGCTGATTTGCAACAACAGTTTTGGCACGCCCGGTGGGACCTTAGAGGTCTCATTTTTATTGGAGCAAAGTTGATGTGCATCTTCTACAATTTCACATCTCACGACTCCAAGGAGAAGAATCAACTGGTTTCAGTAGTGCAGGCCTGAAAACTCATGAGAAGAATCACTACAAGGTCAAGAGCTGGAGAAGAAGAGGTGTTGTTGGAATATCTGCAGTTATCTCCAAGAGTAAGGCAAAGTGGGAGAAGGATTCAAAGGTCTCCATCTCCACCAAACAGAACTCTTTCAACTCCTCCACCTGGTAGGCTTTTCATTCAGTCAACAAGGGTTTTAAGACCAATTAGAATGGCACAAAACAACCCCTATGTCAACTTCATAGGTAGCAGCCCACTTTCCCTCAATGCACAACATCCAATTCCAACTGCAGCCTTGAAGAACATTCTCTACTTCACTGGAGAAAATCATAGTACTCTAGGTGATCATGTTAAAGACATTGCCAATCTTTGTGTAATTCATGAAATCAATGAGATGCAAGTGGCTGTCAAATTGCTGGCATCTTCATTCAAGGGGAAAGCATTGCAATGGTTTAGAAGCCTTGGAGCTGGTTCTATCATAAATTGGAATCAGATGTGTATAGCACTTCATGAGTAATTTGGAGAGAAGGGAGACAACTTGTCTCTTTTGGAGTAGCTGACAACCATCAAGAGAGCTACCAATGAACATCTGACCGATTTCAACTTCATATTTCAAAAGACTTGGGAGAGAATTCTAGTGGCAGTCAGGCCAACAGTAGAAGGTGCTTTTCTCTATTATCTCAAAGCTCTAAATTCTGATATTTCTATGTTAATTCAGTCCGTGGGAGGCATAACTATCCCTATGGCTTATAGCATTTCCATTAGGGCTGAAAATTGTTTGATCCAAGCTGGAAAACTAGCCCCTAGACCTCCCATGCCATTGTTTTCAAGTTTAGAGAGCCCAAACACTAATCAAGCACCTAATTTGGCTCCTTCTCCCACTCCTATAAATTAGAGTTCAAATGAAGCTTCTACTTCATCTCCAAGTGCCCCAAATGAGCTTCAAGAAGTCATGAAGCAACTGCAAAACCTAGGCAATGAGCTGGTTACTCTCAAGAGGTAACAAGCCCAAAGTTTTAGACCTTCCTTCCAGCCTCAAGCTCAGCCTAACTGGCAGCTATATCAACCTCATAGACCACCCAATCCAGCTACAAATCTAAATCAAGCAAGGCCTCCTACCAACAGACCATTTCAGCCCTATAATGCTATATCTGCCTCTAAGGCATTGGTGCCAACACAAAACAATGTTGCTGAAGAGTATGATTGGTGTTTTCCATGCAATGAACCTCACAACCAATCTATGTGCTTCAACGGTGCCTTGAATCAAGCATTAATGGTGACAACTACTGGTGTGGAGGGTGAGGGCAGTCAAGGAAACAACCAATAACAAGAAACATTCCAACAGCAATCAGCCCCAAATGACACCACGTTGGTAAATTGGCAAGCAGAGGATTTTTGTGGCATGAATCAAGCAGTTTCCCAAGGTCTTGCAGCCAACACAAGGTCAAAAAGAAGGAATTTGGGTGAAGAATAGCCATTAGCTCCAACCAATCCACAACCTTCCATGGCTCCACAAATGGTTGGCAAGAAAAATCTAATTTCAAATGCACAAGGGCAGCCAAGAACAACTCCTAGACCAACTCAAATACCAGTTATTTCTGCCCACGTGCAAGGAGTGAATGTACAAGCAAAGGGATAGCAAAGAGATCCTTCATCACCATTCAGTATCATTGATCAGATGAAGAAGACAAATGTTAATATATCAATGTGGGAATCCCTATCTATCCCAGGCCAAAGAGACTTTTTACAAGCTGCCATGAAGGACTGGCCAACTTCGAATCAGCAAGTTCAGATGTAAGAGAAAGTGCTCACAAATGCTGCCCAGCCTGAGGGAAATCATGGAGGACAGCAAGGTAAAATTTTGAAGCCCCCTCCTTTCTATGTTTCATTAATCATTGGAAATCAGTTAGTACACAATTGCATGATAGATTCTGGGGCAAGTAGCTCAGTGATGCCTAAACAAATAGCTGATCAGCTAGGGCTCCAGTATGAAGCCATATCCAAAGGGGTAGTGCAGCTGGATGGGATAATAGTAACAACAGTTGGGGTGATTAGAAACTTGAGTCTTACGTTGCATGCATGTCCAAATGTTTTTGTTTCACAAGATGTATCCGTCATAGACCTTCCACCACTCTTTGCCCTATGCTTGTTAAGGGACTTCATAGCCAAGATTGGGGGATATTTGTCTGCTGATTGGTCACACATGCTATTCAGAACGAGGTATGGAACTAAGGCTACAACCAGGTCTGAACCTATTGCAAACTTCCACATTGAGCCTTACACTCCAAGTCAGATCAATGCCAATTGTTCAACATTTGATCAAGAAGACCACCCAAGCACCGATGAAGCTAACACCAAGGTTGGGAGCATCCCGGATCTAAATCTTGATGAATGGGAAAATAAGGTACATGCTTTTGATCCTTATCAAGAAGTAGAAGAATCTGAGCTAGGGGTCTATTGTATACATGAAGAAAATCAGCCTATTCCTAACATCACCAAGCGAAACCACAAGGATGACAATGAGGTATGGCAGCTATTTTTTGATGGATCAAGAAGTAGACAAGGTGAAGGAGGTGGAGCCATGCTTGTTTCACCTCAAGGAGTAAGGTAATATTCAACTTTTAGATTTCATTTTGCATGCTCCAATAACATTACTGAATATGAATCCTTAGTGCAAGGGATGCATTGGGCAATCAAGAAGAAAATAAAGAACTTGCAAGTCTTTGGTGATAGTGAATTGATTGTAAATCAAGTCAAGGGACAACATGCTACCACGAATGATCTACTCAGGAGCTACAAGACCAGGGTGTGGGACCTCATGGAAGATTTTGAGGGTTTTGGCATCAAATCCATTCCTAGGAAAGAGAATCAAGCTGCTGATAGGCTTGCAGCAGTAGGGGCAGCCTTTGACATTGTGGAAAGCATTCAACAAGACAAGGTATAGCCAAACATCCACGTGATTGTGAGGCCTTCAGTGCAAGATAACAATGTCAGTTGGCAAGTGTTTGAGAATGACCAAAAAATCATCCATTTCTTGTAAGAAGAAGCCAAGTTCTCAGCTAAGAATCAAGAAAAATTAGAACAACAATATGGTGACCAAGTGGTACAGCTGAGAACTAACAAGCTACAAAAGGGACTTATCACTTTGGAGTCCATTTTTAATCCCAATGATCAGTTTAGAAAGGAGAAAGCAAACATTCAGGTCAAGAGAGAGGATTCCGTATCCATCTTGGTAGAAGAGAACAAACCATTACAAATTGGAAAGATGACAACTGATCAAGAAAGGTATGAGTTCTTACAGCTGTGTCAAGAGTTCCCTGATGTGTTTGCATGGAGCTATGAAGATTTGTAAGGTTTCAATCCCAACTTAGCTCAGCATACCATTGAATTGGATCCAAATACTAAGCCTGTTAGGTAGAAACAAAGACCAGTCAATCCACACATGGAGCCTCTCATGAGGAAGGAATTGAACAAGTTGATTGAGTCAAGAACCATATTCCCAATCAAGCATTCTAGTTGGGTTGCCAACTTGGTTCCAGTCAGAAAGAAGAGTGGAGAGATTAGATTGTGTGTTGACTTCAGAAACTTGAATAGAGCATCTCTCAAGGACCATTACCCACTCCCTTCCATGGAGAAAATATTGCAAGTTATGGCTGGCTCCGATAGGTTTTCACTAATTGATGGCTACTCAGGCTACAATCAGATTATGGTGAACGAAGAAGACCAGTTCAAGACAGCCTTCACAACCAAATGGGGAACTTATACATACAGGAAAATTCCATTTAGGTTGTCCAACACTGGTGCTACTTTCCAAAGAGCAATGGACATGGTGTGCAAAGGTTTGATTAACAACGTGGTGCTGATTTACCTTGATGATATCCCTATTTTTTCCAAAAATGCAGCAGACCACCTCTCTCATTTGAGGCAAGTTTTCATGAGGTGCAAGAGATTTGGAGTGTCTTTAAATCCTAGAAAGTGTATCTTTCTTGCACATGAAGGAAAGCTCCTTGGCCATATTTTCTCCAAAGAAGGATTAGTAATTGATCCAGAGAGGGTTAAAGCCATAAGAGCACTACCATTGCCAAGCCACAAGAAAGCCCTTAAGAGTTTCTTGGGGAGGATAAACTTTGTTCAGAGATTTGTCCCAGATTTTGCAGCCCTTGTCAAGCCCATCACCAAAATATTAAAGAAGAGCATGGCTTTCAAGTGGACAACAGAAGGCAAGGAGAGTTTTGAAGCAATCAAAGAAGCCATTTCTTAAGCACCAACTCTCATCAACCCAGACTTCTCCAAGGATTTCATCATCTATGCATTTGGAGGTAATGACACTATTTCTACCACTTTGGTACAGCATAACAAGTATAATGATGAGCAGCCAATTTCTTTCTTCAGCTAGAGTCTAGATGACTATGAGGTGAAGTACTCTTTTATTGAGAAGCATGTGCTGGTAGTAATAAGGAGCTTGAAGAAATTCAAGCATTTAGTCTCAAACAACAAGGTCCAGTTGCTGGTCTCACATGCTGGGGTTAAGGACTTCCTCCTCAACAAAGATTTGAACGAGAAAAGGGCAGGTTGGATCACTCGTGTCATGGAGTATGACATTGAGATCAAGATCACCAAGCTGGTAAGAGGGAAAGGATTGTGTGAGCAGCTGGTGTTGGGGAAGCAAAAAGAAGTATGTAATGAATAAGAGGCTGTTTTGACAGTCCAAGGCAGCCATGAGCAAGGTGGCAAGTAAGAAGAAGACAATGCTGCCCCCACTCCCTGCTGGACCCAAGGTATAATACACTTACTAAGCACAGGCCTATGCCCTCCAGAGATGAACAAGACCCAAAGAAGACACTTCAGATTGCAGGCTATCCCATATGCCATTGTTGATGGAGTTTTGTTTAAGAAAGATATAAATGGAGTGTTGCTGAGATGCATTAGCACAAATCAGATTCATAGGGTGTTGGAAGAGTTCGACGGTGGACAAGCTGTTGGTCATTTTCTGCCAAGAGTGACAGCTCTAAAAATCATGAAGGCTGGTTATTATTGGCCTAAAATTTTCAGTGATTGCTATGCATGGATTAAGAGGTGTAAGAATTGTGCATTCTTCATAGGAAAAGAGAGACTTGTTGCCCTTCCATTGCATCCAATCTTAGTTGACCAACCATTCATGCATTGGGGTTTGGACTTCATTGGAGTCATTAATCCCAATTCAAATCAAGGGCACAAATGGATTTTGACAGCCACGGACTGCTTCACCAAATGGACTGAAGCAGTAGCACTCAAAGAAGCAAATGAGTCTAGCATCTTAGACTTTTATGAGGGGATAAAAACTAGATTTGGTATACCTACAACAATAATCTTAGATAATGCATTGGCATTCATTGGATCCAAGGTGACTGAGTGGGCTGTCAAGAACAGGATCTACCTAAGCACTTCATCAAACTATTACCCTCAAGGTAATGGCCAGGCTGAGTCTACAAACAAGAACTTGTTGAGGATCATTAGGAGGACTCTTGATGAGAATCAGAGGTCTTGGTATACCAAACTAAAATCAGCCTTATGGGCTGATAGGATAACTCCCAAGAGATCCACAGGTAACTCTCCATTCAAAGTTGTCTATGGAAGAGAGGCAATCTTGCCCATGTCACTTGAGTTGCCAACATTGGAACTCATGAAGCGGTTAGAGTCGCTAGAGTTTGGGCCCATGGAGGTGAGATATGCAGAGTTGATGGAGCTCCAAGAGATCAGAGATCAGGCATCTCAAGCAATGGATAAGGATCAAGCTTTGATCAAGAAGACCTTTGATAAGAAGGCCAAGATTAGATCTTTCCAAGTTGGAGATCTATTGTTAAAATGGGATGTAGATAGAGAAAAACCGGGAAGGCATTTAAAATTTGATGCCATTTGGAGTGGCCCATACATGCTCACGAAGTGCAAGAACAGCAATGCCTTCCAATTGGCTTCATTGGATGGTGAAGAACTACAGATTCCAGTCAATGGAATCTATCTAAAGCATTGCTTCTAAAGGGAATTTCTCCACCTTGTAAATATTAGCTTAGGTTTCCATTCCTTCAAGTGCTTGTGCACATTGTTTTGCTGTAGGTTAGTTTTACTTTCCCTAAGTGCTTTGGCACAACTTGCTGTCCCTGGAGATGTTTTGCAGTCCTTGCTTCCATCATGTGATATTCCATCTTCCTCCTTGCACATTCTAAGTCAGTTGGGGTTCTAAATAGAATATTTGATGGCTCCATGCCCAATGGACTACTTTAGGCTACTGGTACTTTCTTCTAGCAGGTAGATGACCCCTCTGAGTCGCCAAAATTGTTATCCAAAATGTGCCCCATCTCATTTTTTGTGGCTAACTCCTTGTGTTCTTACCTCTCTTGTGCCTCAGTCCACATTTTTTGATTTTAAGGCACTCAAGGCTTTCTAGAAATGGCACCATCAGATAGAGCTCTCTCTCATCTTTCTAGAAAGGTAAAGTTTTCCTCCTAACTCCTTATATTTTTCAAGTTATGGCTCGGCGGAGTTTTTGTGGAAAATTTTCCCATTTGAGGCCCGCAGCCAATAGGAAGCTGCCATGTGGCATCTGACCAGCGGAGCACGGGGAATTTTTGAAAAAAATTTCAAAGACAAAAAAGAGGTAAAATTTGAAAGTTTTTCCCGCCGATCCGTTTTTGGGCCGTTTTTTCCCGAAATCTTCAAACGATCATATCTTTTGATCCAGAGCTCAGATTTTCATGTTCTTTATATAATTAGAAAGATGTTAAACTTCTCTACATGATTCCATGACCAATTTATAATTTTGGTTTATTTTGGAGAGAGAAAATTCAAAAATGGTTCTGGTACGTGTCCATGGCTAGAAATGACATTTCAACAACCAAATTTAATACAGAATGGGTCGCATTCTTCTCCAATATGGTCAAAAATGATAGGGTATGGGTTTGTAAGGTCCTC
Organism: Taxus chinensis; assembly: GCA_019776745.2. NCBI lineage: Eukaryota > Viridiplantae > Streptophyta > Pinopsida > Cupressales > Taxaceae > Taxus > Taxus chinensis. The sequence goes on along the minus strand of CM034147.1, from coordinate 476,452,342 downwards.
CATGCTATTTTAATGCATTTTCCATCAATGAGGAATGGGATCCCACATTTTTTACGTTTTCTCTCTTCTGGGATCGACCCATGCACTGTAAAAGCCAGATTTTGCTCATTTCTTCATGGTTGAACACTTTTTGGCATTGCAAACTTCTTCTTTCACCTCCAGCAAGTGATAGTTGTAAGAGTCAGACCTTTTTCACAGTTTGTAATAGGTTTATACCTCTTTGATGGTGGAATGCAAGAGATTTTTACATGGAATTGATAGTGTAAACTCTGTGAATGTTTTCAGTCCTCTGTTTGTATTGTTTTACTTTGTTTTAAGACCTCTAATTACATCTATCGGCTTGTGTATGTTTTCCCTTGTTGCATTTCATGAATTTGAGTCTATTTACATGGCAAAAAATGTTTCACCACTCCTTTTGGTGCATCACCATCTTTAGTTTAGTTTCATTTTTGCATTTTTATCCCTATCTCCTTGCAATCTAGGGTAGAATTAGGATTAGAACCTCTGTGGTTGTGTAAAATATAGATCTAAATCAGAGGAGTTTGAGGAACCAGCCTCTATTTTGGAGATTCCTCTCTCATTTTCACAAGTCCCACACTTGGAGAGAGGTTTCCATATTGTGCAATCACACTGGATGCTCTAAACATCATTTAGAACCTTGATTTACATCCAGGGGTGCTGCTGATTTGCAACAACAGGCAGGACCTTCATGATGACACAATGTTATAGCTGACATATTACAATTCCCTCCCAAATTAATTCATCAAGTTTACATAAGCTGAATACTAAGTTCTTGGCTAGGGATAGGAATGTGATCACATATACGGAGTGACTCCGGAGGACTAAAGGTAACTAGACACACGGAGTCGTCTAGGGACGACGCCGTATGTCTGCATATCTTTAGTTACCATGAGTAACTTAATATACTCGTTCATATTGCTAGTTAGGGATTAGAGCTTGACCTTAAACGAAAGGACTGGAAGAGACCAGGAAAGACCATTCTAGATAACAGATGAAGTGAGGTGAAGGACGTATTCCAATGATGTGTACCACATCCAGGAATATGATCATGTAAAGCATTTGAAAATCTTTGGCCAAAGTATCGCAAGTGCTGGTTACATTTTCCTAATCACCTAGTTTAAGATGCAGGATGTCAGACGAATATCAATAACAGATATTCACAAGGCTTCTTAAATGGATCACTTCGATAACTGGAAATGGTAAGAGAACCCTGTATACTCATTATACAATGCACGGATTAACATGAAGGATCGGTAAGTCACCGAGTCATGAAATGAGAGATTGTTGAAACTCCGAGCCATGAATTTGGAGATCGGTAGTTCTTCAAGTCATTTACAGTAGCATATGGTAACTGTTATATGATTGAATGGCATTGAATGTGTGTTCCATATTGCAAGTATGTGAACAAATAACATTGGTTTTAAAAGAAAATTGTGTGATCCAAATTGCATTAGTTGGACATAGAACAATTATTAAAACTTGAACGTGTGTTTGAATTATATAATTCATAACAGGGAATGTTGTATAAATTTTTATTTATTTTTCCCTTGTTCTAGTATCTTAAAATGGGGATGTTACATCTTGGTATCAGAGCTGAAGGTTGCAGCTCTTGGACCTAATGAGTCCACAATTTAATAACGTTTACATTTTCTTATTGAACAGAAAATGGTCAGAACAAGAAGAAATGCTATGAATAACCCGTTACCGAGTGGAGAAGCAGCTATTGCTCAAAATCTAGATGAAATCCTTTCTTCCCTACTAGACACGAGAGATCGTTTTACTGTTTTAGAACATCATTCAATGGGAAATTAAGAGGAGGAAGAAGAAGCTGATATAAATGATCATCCACCTCCTATGGACAACACCAATGGAGGGAATCTGGGTGTTGATAATAGTAATGTGAATGCTCCTAATCATCTTGGAACTAAAAGGGAAAGATTAGTAGCTGAACTTACAAATGACATAAAGAGAATAAGTCCTCCAAAGTTTGATGGAACAACCCTTGGGGACAAAGATAAGAATTGGCTCAGTGAAATGGAGAAGTACTTTGCAATAAGAAACTTCTCCGAGGAGACCAAAGCGATATGGGGAGCATATCAGCTTTCTCATGAAGCATCATCATGGTGGGACAATCGTAAGGTTGAGTTAAATATTGTCAAATCAGACATAACTTGGGATCAATTTAAGGGTTAATTTAGGCAACGGTGGCTGCCTCAACTCTATTTTGATAGGAAAATGACTGAATTTCAGAACTGGTCGCAAGGAAGGCTGACGGTGACAGAATACTGGGAAGGGTTTACTAAACTCCTTAAGTATGTGCCACAATACCAAGCTGACGAGAAGTTTGGAATACGAAAGTTCATAATGGGACTAAATCTCATCATTGGTGGCGAAGTGGATGTCCACGGTCCAACCTCCATGGAAGGAGTTGTCGAAAAGGCAATAAGACAGGAACAGAAATTGAGAGCAATTTCTACTCATAGAGAAGAGATAAGGAAGAAGATTCCCAATTCTTCTTCATCTCTCACACCCAAAAGGGGGCCTTGGAAAAGGTTTTGTGTGAAAATTTTTTTGTTGTAGATAACAACAAGAAATCTGTAATGAACAAACCTGTAAATAGTGTGCGGAACAACTTCACAAAAGTTAGTGGCAATGGACAAAAGTCCTATGGAAGCTAGAATGATAACTTCAAAGCTGGTAACAAATTTGAGCCTAGGAAAGGGCCAGTTGGAGGATGATTCAACTGTGGAAAGGACCATTACGTGAGTCACTATCCTCTGAAAAAGGATGATCGTGATCAGCAACATAAGATACACGCTGCGGTGGCTAACAAACAAGCTGAAAAGCAAGTTACGCCTATAGAAGTTTCAGGTAAGTTATTCGGTACACCTGTAGTCATACTTTTTGATACTGAAGCCACTGAATGCTTTATTTCTACTAAAATTGCAATGAAATTAAAAAGAAAGGCTGAACGAATGGATAAGACATGGACAGTGCATTATGGGAATAATGCTGTCCATACAGTCGAAATGTGTCTTTTTGGGGAAATTCTTGACTTGCCCAGTTTCTCCACCGAATTTGACCTGTATGTCACTCCTTTAGGATCATATGATATCATTATTGGAGTTAACTAGTTGGCAGAACATAAGGTAAAGGTCGACTGTTATGAAAAACAAATTTTTTGTTTTGACGACCTGCAGAAAGCAGCAGTCATTCAAGGTGTAAAGCATGAAGTTGTAGTTAGAAAACTAACAGCTATGCAACTAAAAAGGGCTAAAAATAGAGGCTAAACCTTATATGTAGTAAAAATGATAGAAAATGCTGAGGAAGATAATGATTTCATGGAAAGATATCCATTATTAAGGGATTTCAGAGATGTATTTCTGGAGGAATTACCAGGTCTTCCACCAAAACGAGAGTTTGACTTTGCAATAGAGATCAAGCTAGGAACTGAACCCATATCTAAGGCACCTTATAGAATGACCACTCTCGAGTTGGTAGAGCTAAAGGCTCAATTACAGGAACTTTTGAATAAGGGGTTGATAAGACCGAGCGTCTCACCATGGGGAGCACCGGTAATTTTTGCAAAGAAAAAGGATGACACATTGAGACTGTGCATTGATTACAGAATGTTGAACAAGGAAAATATTAAGAATCGATACCCACTTCCTAGGATTGATGATCTGTTCGACTCGATGCGTGGAGCATCCGTCTATTCAAAAATAGATCTTCGATCTGGGTATCATCAGCTGAGAATAAAGGAAGAAGATATTCATAAAACAACTTTTAGGAAAAGGTACATGCATTATGAATTCACGGTGTTACCTTTTGGGTTGACAAATGCACCTGCCACCTTCATGAACTTGATGAACAATATTTTTCAAGAATACCTGTTGTTGCAAATCAGCAGCACCCCTGGATGCAAATCAAGGTTCTAAATGATGTTTAGAGCATCCAATGTGATTGTACAACATGGAAACCTCTCTCCAAGTGTCGGACTTGTGAAAATGAGAGAGGAATATCCAAAATAGAGGATGGTTCCTCAAACTCCTCTGATTTAGATCTATATTTTGCATAACTACAGAGGTTCTAATCCTAATTCTACCCTAGATTGCAAGGAGACAGGGATAAAAATGCAAAAATGAAACTAAACTAAAGATGGTGATGCACCAAAAGGAGTGGTGAAACATTTTTTGCCATGTAAATAGACACAAATTGATGAAATGCAACAAGGGAAAACATACACAAGTTGATAGATGTAATTAGAGGTCTTAAAATGAAGTAAAACAATACAAACAAAGGACTGAAAGCATTCACAGAGTTTGCACTGTCAATTCCATGTAAAAATCTCTTGCATTCCACCATCAAAGAAGTATAAACCTGTTACAAACTATGAAAAAGGTCTGATTCTTACAACTATCACTTGCTAGAGGTGAAAGAAGAAGTTTGCAATGCCAAAAAGTGTTCAACCATGAAGAAATGAGCCAAATCTGGATTTTACAGTGCATGGGTCGAGCCTAGGAGAGAGAAAATGTAAAAAACATGGGATCCCATTCTTCATTGATGGAAAATGTATTAAAATAGCATGGAGGACCTTACAAACCCATACCCTGTCATTTTTGACCATATTGGAGAAGAATGCGACCCATTCTGTATTAAATTTGGTTGTTGAAATGTCATTTCTGGCCATGGACACATACCAGAACCATTTTTGAATTTTATCTCTCCAAAATGAACAAAAATTAGAAATTGACCATGGAATCATGTAGATAATTTTAACATCTTTCCAATGATATAAAGAACATGAAAATCTGATCTTTGGATCAAAAGATATGATCGTTTGAAGATTTAGAGCAAAAACGGCCCAAAAACAAATCGGCAGAAATTTTTTCAAATTTTACCTCTTTTTTGTCTTTGGAAAATTTTTCAAAAATTTCACGCACTCCGCTGGTCGGATGCCACATGGCAGCTTCCTATTGGCTGCGGGCCTCAAATGGGAAAATTTTCCACAAAAACTCTACCGAGCCATAACTTGAAAAATATAAGGAGTTAGGAGGCAAACTTTACCTTTCTGGAAAGCTGAGAGAGAGCTCTATCTGATGGTACCATTTCTAGAAAGCCTTGAGTGCCTTAAAATAAAAAAATATGGACTGAGGCACAAGAGAGGCAAGAACACAAGGAGTTAGCCATAAAAAATGAGCTGGGGCACATTTTGGATAACAATTTTGGTGACTCAGAGGGGTCATCTGCCTGCTAGATGAAAGTACTAGTAGCCTGAAGTAGTCCATTGGGCATGGAGCCATCAAATATTCTATTTAGAACCCCAACTGACTTAGAATGTGCAAGGAGGAAGATGGAATATCACATGATGGAAGCAAGGACTGTAAAACATCTCCAGGGACAACAAGCTGTGCCAAAGCACTTAGGGAAAGCAAAACTAACCTACAGTAAAACAATGTGTAAAGCACTTGGAGGAATGAAAATCTAATCTAATATTTACAAGGTGGTAAATTTCCCTCTAGAAGCAATGCTTGAGATAGATTCCATTGACTGGAATCTGTAGTTCTTCACCATCCAATGAGGCCAATTGGAAAGCATTGCTGTTCTTGCACTTCGTGACCATGTATGGGCCACCCCAAGTGGCATCAAATTTTGAATGCCTTCCCGGTTTTGCTCTATCCACATCCCATTTCAACACTAGATCTCCAACCTGAAAAGATCTATCCTTGGCCTTCCTATCAAAGGTCTTTTTTATCAAAGCTTGGTCCTTTTCCATTGCTTGGGATGCCTTATTTCTGACCTCCTACAGCTCCATCAACTCTGCATATCTCACCTCCATGTACTCAAACTCTAGCAACTCTAATTGCTTCAAGAGTTCCAATGTTGGCAACTCAAGTGACATGGGCAAGATTGCCTCTCTTCCATAGACAAGTTTGAATGGAGAGTTACCTGTGGATCTCTTGGGAGTTATCCTATCAGCCCATAAGGCTGATTTTAGTTTGGTATGCCAAGACCTCTGATTCTCATCAAGAATCCTCCTGATGATCCTCAACAAGTTCTTGTTTGTAGACTTAGCCTGGCCATTACCTTGAGGGTAATAGTTTGATGAAGTGCTTAGGTAGATACCCTTCTTGACAGCCCACTCAATCACCTTGGATCCAATGAATGCCAATGCATTATCTGAGATTATTGTAGCAGGTATACCAAATCTGGTCGCTATCCCCTCATAATAGTCTAAGATGTTGGACTCATTTGCTTCTTTGAGTGCTACTGCTTCAGTCCATTTGGTGAAGTAGTCCGTGGCTGTCAAAATCCATTTGTGCCCTTGACTTGAATTGTGATTCATGACTCCAATGAAGTCCAAACCCCATTGCATGAATGGTTGGTCAACTGAGATTGGATGCAATGGAAGGGCAGCAAGTCTCTCTTTTTCTGTGAAGAATGCACAATTCTTACACCTCTTAATCCATGCATAGCAATCACTGAAAATTTTAGGCCAATAATAACCAGCCTTCATGATTTTTAGATATGTCACTCTTGGTGCAAAATGACCACCAGCTGGTCCACCATGGAACTCTTCCAACACCCTATGAATCTAATTTGTGCTAATGCATCTCAGCAGCACTCCATTCACATCTTTCTTAAACAAAATTCCATCAACAATGGCATATGGGACAGCATGCAATTTGAAGTGTCTTATTTGGGTCTTGTTCATCTCTGGGGGGCATAGGCCTGTGCTTAGGAAGTGTATAATACCTTGGGTCCAGCAAGGAGTGGGGGTAGTATTGTCTTCTTCTTGATTGCCACTTGGCTCATGGCTGTCCTAGACTGTCAAAACAACCTCTTCTTCATTACATGCTTCTTTTTGCTTCCCTAAAACCAGCTGCTCGCACAATCCTTTCCCTCTTACCAGCTTGGTGATCTTGATCTCAATGTCATACTCCATGACACGGGTGATCCAACCTGCCCTTTTCTTGTTCAAATATTTGTTGAGGAGGAAGTCCTTAACCCCAGCATGTGAGACCAGCAACTGGACCTTGTTGTTCGAGACTAAATGCTTGAATTTCTTCAAACTTCTGATTACTGCCAGCACATGCTTCTCAATAAAAGAGTACTTCACCTCATAGTCATATAGGCTCTGGCTGAAGAAGGTAATTGGCTGCTCATCATTATCCTTGTTCTGTTGTACCAAAATGGTAGAAATAGTGTCATTACCTCCAAATGCATAGAGGATGAAATCCTTGGAGAAGTCTAGGTTGATGAGAGTTGGTGCTTGAGAAATGGCTTCTTTGATTGCTTCAAAACTCTCCTTACCTTCTATTGTCCACTTGAAAGCCATGCTCTTCTTTAACATTTTGGTGATGGGCTTGATAAGGGCTGCAAAATCTGGGACAAACCTCCGAACAAAGTTTATCCTCCCCAAGAAACTCTTAAGGGCTTTCTTGTGGCTTGGTAATGGTAGTGCTCTTATGGCTTCAACCCTCTCTAGATCAATTGCTAATCCTTCTTTGGAGATAATATGGCCAAGGAGCTTTCCTTCATGTGTAAGAAAGATACACTTTCTAGGATTTAAAGACACTCCAAATCTCCTGCACCTCGTGAAAACTTGTCTCAAATGAGAGAGGTGGTCTGCTACATTTTTGGAAAAAACAGTGATATCATCAAGGTAAATCAGCACCACGTTGTTAATTAAACCTTTGAACACCATGTCCATTTCCCTTTGGAAGGTAGCACCAGTGTTGGACAGCCTAAATGGCATTTTCCTATATGCAAAATTTCCCCATTTGGTTGTGAAGGCTGTCTTGAACTGGTCTTCCTCCTTCACCATAATCTGATTGTAGCCTGAGTAGCCATCAAGTAGTGAAAACCTCTCGGAGCCAGCCATAACTTGCAAGATTTGCTCCATGGAAGGGAGTGTGTAATGGTCCTTGAGAGATGCTCTATTTAAGTCTCTGAAATCAACACACAATCTGATCTCCCCACTCTTCTTTCTGACTGGAACCAAGTTGGCAACCCAACTAGAATGCTTGATTGGGAATATGATTCTTGACTCAATCAGATTGTCCAATTCTTTCCTCATGAGAGGCACCATGTGTGGATTGACTGGTCTTTGTTTTTACTTGACAGGATTAGTATTTGGATCCAATTCAATGGTATGCTGAGCTAAGCTAGGATTGAAACCTTTCAAATCTTCATAGCTCCAAGAAAACACATCTGGGAATTCTTGACATAGCTGCATGAATTCATACCTTTCTTGTTGAGTTGTCATCTTTCCAATTTGCAATGGTTTGTTCTCTTCTACCAAGATGGATACTGAATCCTCTCTCTTGACCTGAATGTTTACTTTCTCCTTTCTAAACTGATCATTGGGATTAAAAATGGACTCCAAAGTGATAAGACCCTTGGGCAGCTTGTTAGTTCTCAGCTATACCACCTGGTCACCATACTGCTGTTCCAACTTTTCTTAATTCTTAGCTGAGAACTCAAGTTCTTCTTATAATAAATGGATGATTTGTTGGTCATTCTCAAACACTTGCAAACACACATTGTTATCTGGCACTGAAGGCCTCACAATCACGTGGATGTTTGGCTGTACCTTGTCTTTTTGAATGCTTTCCACAATGTCAAAGGCTGCCCCTACTGCTGCTGCAAGCTTGTCAGTAGCTTGATTCTCTTTCCTAGAAATGAATTTGATGCCAAAACCCTCAAAATCTTCCATGAGATCCCACACCCTGTTCTTGTAGCACCTGAGTAGATCATTCTTGGCAGCATGCTGTCCCTTGACGTGATTTACAATCAATTCACTATCACCAAAGACTTGCAAGTTCTTTATTTTCTTCTTGATTTCCCAATGCATCCCTTGCACCAAGGCTTCATATTCAACAGTGTTATTGGAGCATGCAAACTGAAATCTAAAAGCTGAATAGTACTTTACTCCTTGAGGTGAAACAAACATGGCTCCACCTCCTGCACCTTATCTACTCCTTGATCCATCAAAAAATAGCTGCCATACCTCATTGTCATCTTCATGGTTTGGCTTGGTGATGCTAGGAATAGGCTGATTTTCTTCGTGTATGTAATAGACCCCTAGCTCAGATTCTTCCACTTCTTGATAAGGATCAAAAGCATGTACCTTGTTTTCCCATTCATCAAGAGTTAGATCCAGGATGCTTCCAACCTTGGTGTCAGCTTCATCGGTGCTTGGGTGGTCTTCTTGATTAAATGCTGAACAATTGGCGTTGATCTGACTTGGAGTGTAAGGCTCAATGTGGAAGTTTGTAATAGGTTCAGACCTGATTGTAGCCTTAGTTCCATAGCTCGTTCTGAACAACATGTGTGACCAATCAGCAGACAAATATCCCCCAATCTTGGCTGTGAATCCCTTGACAAGCATAGGGCAAAGAGTGGTGGAAGGTCTATAACTGATACATCTTGTAAAACAACAACATTTGGACATGCATGTAAGGTAAGACTCAAGTTTCTAATCACCCCAACTGTTGTTACTGCTGTCCCATCTAGCTGCACTACCCCTTTGGATATGGTTTCATACTAGAGCCCTAGCTGATCAGCTATTTGTTTAGGCATCACTGAGCTACTTGCCCCGGAATCTATCATGTAATTGTGCACTAACCGATTTCCAATGATTAATGAAACATAGAAAGGAGGGGGCTTCAACATTTTACCTTGTTGTCCTCCATGATTTCCCTCAGGCTGGGAAACATTTTTGAGCACTTTCTCTTGCATCTGAACTTGCTGATTCAAAGTTGGCCAGTCCTTCATGGCAGCTTGTAACAAGTCTCTTTCGCCTAGGATAGATAGGGATTCCCACATTGATATATTAACATTTGTCTTCTTCATCTGATCAATGATACTGAATGGTGATGAAGGATCTCTTTGCTGTCCCTTTGCTTGTACATCCACTCCTTACACATGGGCAGAAATAACTGGTATTTGAGTTGGTCTAGGAGCTGTTCTTGGCTGCCCTTGTGCATTTGAAATTGGATTTTGCTTACCAACCATTTGTGGAGCCATGGAAGGTTGTGGATTGGTTGGAGCTAATGGCTGTTCTTCACCCAAATTCCTTCTTTTTGACCTTGTGTTGGCTGCAACACCTTGAGAAACTACTTGATTCATGCAACTGAATTCTTCTGCTTGCCAGTTTACCAATGTGGTGTCATTTGGGGCTGATTGTTGTTGGAATGTTTCTTGTTGTTGGTTGTTTCCTTGACTGCCTTCACCCTCCACACCAGTAGTTGTCACCATTAATGCTTGATTCAAAGCACCATTGAAGCACATAGATTGGTTATGAGGTTCATTACATGGAAAACACCAATCATACTCTTGAGCAACGTTGTTTTGTGTTGGCACCAATGCCTTAGAGGTAGATATGGCATTAGGATTATAGGGCTAAAATGGTCTATTGGCAGGAGGCCTTGTTTGATTTACATTTGCAGCTGGATTAGGAGGTCTTTATGGTTGGTATGGCTGCCTGTTAGGTTGAGCTTGCGGCTGTTAAGAAGGTCTAAAACCTTGGGCTTGTTGCCTTTTGAGAGTAACCAGCTCATTGCCTAGGTTTTGCAATTGCTTCATGACTTCTTGAAGCTCATTTGGGGCACTTAGAGATGAAGTAGAAGCTTCATTTGAACTCTGATTTCTAGGAGTGGGAGAAGGAGCCAAATTAGGTGCTTGATTGGTATTTGGACTCTCTAAACTTGGAAACAATGGCATGGGAGGTCTAGGGGCTAGTTTGCCAGCTTGGATCAAACAATTTTCAGCCCTAATGGCAATGCTATAAGCCATAGGGATAGTTATGCCTCCCATGGACTGAATCAACATAGAAATATCAGAATTTAGAGCTTTGAGATAATAGAGAAAAGCACCTTCTTTTGTTGACCTAACTGCCACTGAAATTCTCTCCCAAGTCTTTTGAAATCTAAAGTTGAAATCGGTCAGCTGTTCATTGGGAGCTCTCTTGATGGTTGTCAGCTGCTCCAAAAGAGACAAGTTGTCTCCCTTCTCTCCAAATTGCTCATGAAGTGCTATACATAGCTGATTCCAATTTGTGATTGAACCAGCTCCAAGGCTTCTAAACCATTGCAATCCTTTCCCCTTGAATGAAGATGCCAACAACTTGACAGCCACTTGCATATCATTGATTTCATGAATTGCACAAAGATTGGCAATGTCTTTAATATGATCACCTGGAGTAGTCTAATTCTCTCCAGTGAAGTATGGAATGTTCTTGAAGGCTCTAATTGGAATTGGATGTTGTGCATTGAGAGCAAGTGGGCTGCTGCCAGTGAAATTGACATAGGGGTTGTTTTGTGCCATTCTAATTAGCCTTAGAACCCTTGTTGATTGAATGAAAGGCCTACCAGGTGGAGGAGTTGAGAGAGTTCTGTTTGGTGGAGATGGAGACCTTTGGATTATCCTCCCACTTTGCCTTACTCTTGGAGATAACTGCAGGTATTCAAATAGCACCTCTTCTTCTCCAGCTCTTGACCTTGTAGTGATTCTTCTCATGAGTTTTTCAGGCCTACACTGCTGAAACCAATTGATTCTTCCCCTTGGAGTCACCCGATGTGTTAATTATAGCTCTTTTCGAGCAAGAAAATTACAGCAGATGCACATCAACTTTGCTGTAATAAACTATTGTTGCAAATCAACAGCACCCCTAGATGTAAATCAAGGTTCTAAATGATGTTTAGAGCATCCAGTGTGATTGCACAACATGGAAACCTCTCTCCAAGTGTGGGACTTGTGAAAATGAGAGAGGAATCTCCAGAATAGAGGCTGGTTCCTCAAACTCCTCTGATTTAGATCTATATTTTGCATAACTACAGAGGTTCTAATCCTAATTCTACCCTAGATTGCAAGGAGACAAGGATAAAAATGTAAAAAATGAAACTAAACTAAAGATGGTGATGCACCAAAAGGAGCGGTGAAACATTTTTTGCCATGTAAATAGACACAAATTGATGAAATGCAACAAGGGAAAACATAAAAAAGTTGATAGATGTAATTAGAGGTCTTAAAATGAAGTAAAACAATACAAACAGAGGACTGAAAGCATTCACAGAGTTTGCACTATCAATTCCATGTAAAAATCTCTTGCATTCCACCATCAAAGAGGTATAAACCTATTACAAACTGTGAAAAATGTCTAATTCTTACAACTATCACTTGCTGGAGGTGAAAGAAGAAGTTTGCAATGCCAAAAAGTGTTCAACCATGAAGAAATGAGCCAAATCTGGCTTTTACAGTGCATGGGTCGAGCCCAGGAGAGATAAAATGTAAAAAATGTGGGAGCCCATTCCTCATTGATGGAAAATGCATTAAAACAGCATGGAGGACCTTACAAACCCATACCCTGTCATTTTTGACCATATTGGAGAAGAATGCAACCCATTCTGTATTAAATTTGGTTGTTGAAATGTCATTTCTGGCCATGGACACGTACCAGAACCGTTTTTGAATTTTCTCTCTCTAAACTAAACCAAAATTAGAAATTGACCATGGAATCACGTAGAGAATTTTAACAGCTTTCCAATGATATAAAGAACATGAAAATCTGAGCTCTAGATCAAAACGTTTGAAGATTTAGGGCAAAAATGGCCCAAAAACGGATCGGTGGGAAAAAATTTCAAATTTTACCTCTTTTTTGTCTTTGGAAATTTTTTCAAAAATTCCCCGCGCTCCGCTGGTCGGATGCCACGTGGCAGCTTCCTATTGGCTGCAGGCCTCAAATGGGAAAATTTTCCACAAAAACTTCGCCGAGCCATAACTTGAAAAATATAAGGAGTTAGGAGGCAAACTTTACCTTTCTGGAAAGCTGAGAGAGAGCTCTATCTGATGGTGCCATTTTTAGAAAGCCTTGAGTTCCTTAAAATCAAAAAATGTGGACTGAGGCACAAGAGAGGTAAGAACACAAGGAGTTAGCCACAAAAAATGAGCTGGGGCACATTTTGGATAACAATACCTAGACAAGTTTGTGCTTGTATTCTTAGATGACATTCTTATATACTCTAAAAATGTCGAAGAGCACCAAGAACATTTAAGGGTAGTGCTGGAAGTTTTAAGAAAGAGGAAGTTGTATGGTAAACTATCTAAATGTTCCTTTTATGATGCAGAGGTACATTATTTGGGACACGTTATAAGAAAGAATGGAATAGCTGTAGACCCTTCAAAGATCACAGCTATAACTGAGTGGCCTACGCCTAAGAATTTGCATGAAGTAAGAAGCTTCATGGGCTTGGCAGGATATTATAGAAAGTTCGTTAAGGATTTTTCAAAAATTGTTGCCCCAATCACTTCACTGTAAAAGAAGGATAAGAAATTTTTCTAGACTAACAAATGTGAATCTGCCTTTAAAAATTTAAAGGAACAATTAACTTCAGCACCTATTTTAACTGTACTAGATCCAAATGGAAATTTTACGGTTGTAATGGATGCGTCGAGAGAAGGCCTTGGAGGCATTTTGTTACAGAATAACCATGTCATAGCTTATGAAAGCAGAAAGCTTAAGTTACATGAATAGAATTATGCTCCACACGACCTAGAGCTTGCTGGCATTACCTTTTAGGCAAAATTTTTGAGTTAAAAACTGACCATCTGGGGTTGAAGTATATTTTTACTCAGCCCAATTTGAATGCAAGATAGTGACGATAGTTAGAATTTCTGTCTCAGTATGATTTTGATATAAGCTACATCAAAGGCAAGGAAAATAGAGTGGCAGATGCTTTGAGTCGAAGGAAGCACATCTCTGCTCTTATAACGTTAAGAACTCAATTTAAGGATGAGGTGAAAGACGCCTTGGAATCAGATCCTTATTTCCACCAAGTCAAAATAGCACTTGCTACAGATCCAAAGGATGTGAGGTATAAATGATTTCATTTAATAGCGAAGAAATTATGAGGTTCGAAAACCAGGTATATATACCCTTGGCAAATGATTTAAGAAGGAAATTGTTACCTGAATTTCATAATTCACCTTTTTCTGGATACCCTGGCATTACGAAAATGCTTGCTGATCTTAAGTAGCAATACTTCTGGAAGGGAAAGAAAAAGGATGTGGTGGAATTTGTAACACACTTCTTGGAATGTCAGCATGTTAAGGCAGAACATATGCATCCTGCTGGATTATTGTATCCCCACAGCGTTCCATAGTATAAATGGTAAGTGATAACGATGGATTTCGTACAAGGATTGCCTATGTCAAGGAATAAGCATGATATCATCTTGGTTGTCGTTGACAAATTAACCAAGGTGGCACACTTCATTGTTGGTAATTTGAAAGATGATGCACCAGTGTTAGCAAGAAGATTTGTACATGTGCATGTGGGTGTGCATGTGCATGTGCGTGTGCGTGCATGCGTGTGTGTGTGTGTGTGTACTTGTGCGTGTGCGTGTGCATGTGCTTATGTGTGCGTGTGTGCTTGCTTGTGCATGTGCATGTTCGTGTGCATGTTTGTGGGTTTGTGTGTGTGTGTGTGCCCATGTGCATGGTGTGCATGCCCGTGTGCGTGTGTGTGCACATGTGTATGTGTGTGTGTGTGTGCGTGTGCATGTACGTGTGCGTATGTATGTGCGTGTGCATGTGAATGTGCCTGTGCGTGTGCATGTGCCTGTGAATGTGCATGTGCATGTGCATGTGCATGCGCGTGTGTGCGTGCGTGTGTGCATCTGCGTGTACGTGTGTGTGTGCATGTGCATTTGAGTGTGAGTGCGTGTGTGTGTGTGCGTGTCCTTTTGCGTGTCAATGTGCGTGCGTGTGTGTGTGTGTGTGTGTGTGTGTGTGTGTGTGTGTGTGTGCATGTTCTTGTGCTTGTGCGTGTGCGTGTGCATGTGCGTGTCCTTGTGAGTGTGTGTGTGCGTGTGCATGTCCGTGTAAGTCTAAGTGTAAGGGTTTGTGTGCATTTGCGTCTTCGTGTGAGTGTGCTTGCGTGTTTGCATATGCGTGTGTGTGTCTGTGTAAGTGTAAGTTTAAGTGTGTGTGTACGTGAGTGTGTGCATGTGTGTGTGTGTATGCGTGTGAGTGTGCATGTGTGTGTGCATGTGAATGTACGTGTGAGTGTGCGTGTGCATGTGCTTGTGTGTGTGCTTGTGCGTGTGTGTGCGTATGTGTGTGAGTGTGCGTGTGCTTGTGCGTGTGCGTGTGCATGTGCTTACGTGTGCGTGTGCATGTACGTGTGTGCGTGCGTGTGTGTGGCCGTGTAAGTTTAAGTGTGTGTGTGTGTACGCGTATGTGTTTGAGTGTGCGTGTGCATGTGAGTGTGCATGTGCATGTGCTTACTTGTGTGTGTACATGTGCATGCATGTGCGTGTGCGTCTGCATGTTCGTGGGTTTGTGTGTGCATGTGTGTGTCCATGTAAGTGTAAGTGTAAGTGTGTGTGTGTGTGTGTGTGTGTGTGTGTGTGTGTGTGTGTGTGTGTGTGTGTGTGTGTGTATGCGTGTGAGTGTGTGTGTGCGTGTGCGTGTGAATGTGCATGTGCTTGTGCGTGTGTGTGTGTGTGTGCGTGCGTGTGCGTGTGCATGTTTGTGTGCATGTTTTTTGTTTTATGCGTGTGTGTGCCTGTGTGCATGTGCGTGTGTGTGCTTGTGTGCGTGTGTGTGTGCATGTTTATGTGCGCGTGTGTGTGCGTGTGCGTGTGCGTGTGCGTGTACGTGTACGTATGCATGTGAATGTGTGTGTGCGTGTGTGTGTGCATGTGAATGTGCGTGTGCATGTGCGTGTGTATGCGTGTGTGGTGTGTGTGCGTGTCTATGTGCATGTCTGTGTGGGTAAGGGTGTGTGCGCGTGCGTGTGCATGCATGTGTGTGTCCGTGAGTGTGTGTGTACGTGTGTGTGCGTGTGTGTGTGCGTGTGCCTATGCCTGTGCCTATGCATGTGCATGTGCGTGTGTGTGTATGTGTGCAGGTGCGTGTGAGTGTGTGTGTGTGTGTGTGTGTGTGTGTGTGTGCGAGTGCATGTGCATGTGTGTGTATGTGCATGTGCATGTGCGTGTGCATGTGCGTGCGAGTGTGTGTGTGTGTGTGTGTGTGTGCATGTGCATGTGTGCGCGAGTGCATGTGTGTGTGATTGTGCTTGTGCATGTGCTTGTGTGTGCATGTGCATGTTCGTGTGTGTGTGCATGCTTTTGTGTGTGTGTGCGCGTGTGTGTACATGTGTGAATGTGTGTGCACGTGTATGTGTGTGTGCGTGTGTGTGTGTGTGTGCGTGCTTGTGCGTGTGCGTGTGCTTCTACCTATGTGTGTGCATGTGCATGTGCGTGTGTGTGTGCGTGTACATGTGCATGCATGTGTGCCTGTGCGTGGGCATGTGTGTGTGTGTGTGTGTGTGTGTGTGTGCGCGTCAGCGGGTCCGTGTGCATGGGCGTGTGCGTGCACGTATACATGTGCATGTGTTTGTGTGTTTGCGTGTGCATGTGCATGTGTGCGTGTGCGTGTGCAAGAAGGAGAGGGAAGGTTCTAAAACATCACTGAGACAAGATCTAAGACAATAGAAATTCACACAGCCATTCGACACTCAACAAAAAGGGTCATTGCGACAAGAACTAGGGTACACGCCGAATGGGGCATTACATTCTCCTCCCCTTAAGAAAAGCATCATCCTCGATGTGACATAACACAGCAGGAAAAGAAATGGTTCACAACTGAGAACAGGTACAAGAGAAAGTACACCCTATGGTTTAAAATTTTAGTTGATTAAAGCACGACCACATGGTAGCCTTAGGAACATTAGGTAGAAATTTTAACTTTCAAGGTTCTGTGAAGATTGGCAGTTCCCTCTTATTTATTATTTCATTAGTTTCTTTCCATTAGCATTATTCTTAGTTTAATTTCTTTTTAAAATTTCACCATTGAAGAGTTTTGGTTTATTCCTTATTGTGGGTGCCCAACATGAACTGCTAACACAACACCCTATCAGGTTCAAAAAGACACTACATATTGACAAGCACACAAGTATATACTTCATGAATGTATTACACCACAAAAGGTTACTCAAATACGGAATGGAATAGGCACATTCCACATAACATAGTACTTGTCGCACATCAAAGACTGACATACAAACTACTCGACAAAAGAGTACTACAATCCACCAGACATTTCCTCAATTCCACCTATGAGGATTTTTCATGACTCATAAAAACTACATGTACATAGGGTCCACAAGGGCATCAATGCCATATCCACAACATCACAAAATATATCCAACTGATATGAGTAACACATATATCATAACACCATAACCAAACATCATAACACATCAGCATACCTCCTGAAGCATCAGTCACACATACATGCAAATCTCTTATGCCTCCCTCAAGCCCTTATGCCTCCCTCAAACACTTATGTCTCCCCTCAAGTTTCTCTCACAATAAAATTTGATGCCATTGGCATTCCCTTATGCCTCCCCACAAGGAGGCCGGTTGTCCCCATGGCCCAAGACACATAGGGTTTGGACACTCCTAACCCAAGTGACATAATAACGCATGGTTCAACAACCCGCTAGTTATTTGTAACTCCTTAGGGCATACCCCCATACAATGAAGCGGGTCCATAGGTCCAACCATTCCATGGTGCATCCCATGACCCTATTCCACACATCACGACAATAGAACCAACATATCAATCCAGTCAAAATGCCAACTGGAAAAGTACAAAGCCTTGGCCAAGGCGGTAAAATCTTAAAATTTAGAAGAAGATTCAAAACCAAGCAAAACAACTAACCAAATGACCATAGTTAGTGCAAAAATATGAGTGTTAGTACCACAAACCAAGGAAATGCCCAAAATGTAACGCATGGCAATCAAGAAAACTGCTGGTCCTTGCAAAAATAAAGTAAAAAAGCTCAGTTTACGAATAAAATACACTTATAATAATGTCACATTACGATAACTATGTGGCCTTATCTAGCCACCAAAGGGGTACTCAACGAGTTGCTAGCACTCGGAACATCGAGCCTCAGCTCGTAAAAATATATAGCAATAATACAATTTTCATCATCCCGATTGGAATCATCTCACCACAACTTCAACAAGGCTCAACATAGTCAAAATCACATAGGTTGAATCCATACGACAACCATATCGGGAGAGAGAAAGAAAGTACAAGTCGCCATCTACTGAGCCTAAGGTGTCCGCGAAACACAATATGCATGACACCCGTTGAGCAAGTGGCACACATACCAAATGAACAAAAGTGGGTTTTCAGCCTATGTAAGGTCTCACTTCCTATCTCGTACTCGGCTCGAGTGACTGGTCAACGGTACACATTTTCTCACTCCGAACATACACAATTTACCGATTTCCCTCAGGGTCGGTTAGTGCAAGGTTCACAACATAATATGTAACTACATCACTAACATAATGGTGGTACACACATAGCTACCATAACATCTTACGTATGGTATGTATATAGGGTAGATCAAAATCATACATTCACCGGGTGTAATACATCACTTTATCACATTCTGCACCCAAAGTGCAATCACTACACAATAGGGTTCATAGGCTCACTGTATGCCCCTATATCACAACATGAATCATTACATATTACACAAATCATACATACGATGAATATAATAACATCACAACATAACATTAATTGCTTCATAACAAGGTGATACACACATTTCTTTAAAACATAGTAAAAACATCATGATACAACTCAATTCACTTTACATCAATCCAGTCATACAACATATTGACACACCCACATAACACAATATGCCACAATGCTCTAACCCCCTGTCGTCCACATTAGAATTATTTTCACACATCACAAGCAGTAATTCACACGTGAACTCTTTATAGAATCCACAAGAAGGGGAGAGAATACTCCCATCCCCAACACATCAACATGATAACAAATACGCACTGAGTGACATACACATCATGTGCGTTCACAATATCACAATTACGACAATAATCACATCACGCTTATACCACAGTACTCTTCCAATATAAACCACCATCATGCAATACCATCATCTCCATGTAACACTATCATATACACCATCATCATCATGTAATACCATCATAACTCCAATCTGGCCCATAGGTTCGAGAGCATGAACCTACGCTCTGATACCAAGTGTAACGCCCGCAAAAAAAATAGGCACACAAGACTACATAGAAAAACATAGGATAATTTTTTTTTTGACTTGCTTCGACACATAACACGACACAACATGTCGTCACAAGGTTACAACAAACTCTGGGAACCAATTGTTACGAGGATGACCACAATGTCAGCACAGAAACGTTCACACTCAAAAGGATAATACACTTTTCTTTTTGACAGAACAACATAGAAGTCCAACCACATGACACTCACACAGCTAGGGTAAGCCACAGTAAGAAATGATTGAAGGTTATTTATTTTGATAAAACACCCTTTAACTCATGACTTATGTTTTCAGAGAGATTCAAGATATGATTCACACAATTCATCTTACCAAACTAAATTATTTTCTTAAGCACTGTAGAGTAGTTCACTTATAGTCTTCTCATTATGACAATTATTTATTTTATTTATTTATTTGATAAAGGTGATAATTTAATTTCACAAGGCCATCTATTCACACTTACGCTACTAAATCTCATTCATACCCTTATGACAACATTGGTTCACGTTCAACAAACTTAAGGGAGAATTACAAGGCACTTTGGATAAAGTTAAAGGAAGAAGTTCAATTGAGTTCATCCTTGAGACATCGTTAGTTATTACCAAGATTTAATTGGAGCTTGAGGTTTTATCCAGAAATATTAAAGATTTTACTTAGGCTTCATTGAAAGAGCTTTATAAAAGGAACTATTCACTTTCCAAAAAGGATGAGAGATAAACTTCATGGTTTCTATATTGTTTCCCCCTACTTATTAAATCTTATTATCGTCTAACAACTATCAATTTATTTCACCTTAGAATTTTTTTACGAATTTCACCATAAAAAGTATAATGTTTGCTAGTGTAGTTAGGGTTAACATGCTATATAATTTTACTTAACCAAGGATAGTTTCATCTTTGATCACTTAGGGAATTTCTTGTTCTCAAGTAAGTCATCTCTACATTAATTTATTTGAATATAACTTTTCGTTAAACTTCTATAAGGATTAACCAACCCATTTTATTTTACTTATAACACACCATTACAAAGTCTTAGAAAGTTTTAACTCAGCACTTTATTCTCAAGATCAAGGTTTTACAATATTCATGTCAATGTAGAGATTGAATATTACTTCTCACAAGGATAAGTTACCAGTCTAACAAAAAAAAGGACAAGAAAACTTCATCTCGTAGTTTTCCAAACATTCTAAGGCAAGAGATCTTTTAAACTCTTTTGCAAGCAATGTTACAAAATTTACAACACATTGAACATTTTTACAAGGAACTTCAAAAATTGAGCTGATGAAACCTTTACACTCTTTTATTTTAATCTACACACATAATCCATCTGCACAAATATTAACTAGAGTCATTTCGCTAGAACTGAGCATGTTAAGACTACCCATTGCAACAATAAGTTAACATTTAACAATAACATGAAAGGAATTTTCTAATTCAAGAATGGATAAAAGCACAACTCACAAATCCAAAAAAAATGCTTCACACAAAAAAGATATTATACCAACCAACAAGGAGGAAGCCAAAATACCAGTAAGAATAAAATTTCATTTATCAAGGCAAGACCTTATGGGTTAGGAATAAGAAGTCAAGAGTATTGAGATTTCAATCATGTAATTCTATGGATTATGTGATTGAAATTCAATGCTCAATCCATCCATCTAAAGGGGTCATGTTGTTGCAAATCAGCAGCACCCCCTAGATGTTGATCAAATTTCTAGTTTGATCATACTAGCATCCAGTGTGATTGCACAACATTGAATCCTTTCCCCAAATGTGGGACTTGTAATATGAGAAAAGAATCTCCAGTTTAGAGGTTGGTTCCTCAATTCCTCTGGTCAGATTTATCACTTACAAGTTGTAGAGGTCTATATTCCTAACCCTACCCTAAATTCCAAAGGAGACAAAGATAGAGAATGAAAAAAAGCTAAAACTAATGCTAATAGGTGATGCACCAAAGGAGAGGTGAGCATTTTTTACTTCTGCAGATTGACACAGTCCATAAAAATACAACAAAGAACCTCATTGCACAAACTGATAATTGTAATGAAGGATCATAAATTAACCAAACAACATAGGCAGAGGATGAAAACTAATCACAGAGGCTGTATTGTTATTTTAATCATCAAAATCACTTGCATTACAACACCTGAGAGGAAAAATAAAAGTTGCAGCTCTTAGAAAAGGTCTAATATTCCACCAAAATCACTTCCAAGGTGAGAAAGGGGACCTGCAATACACAAAAATGTTCAACCCTTTGAAAATGAGCCAAATCTGGGTTTTACAGTGCAAGGGACGAGCCCAGGAGAGAGAAACATGGGAAAACATGGAAGGGATTCAACCATTGACCAAAAAACATTCAAAATAGCATGGGTATCCTTAGAGACCCATCCCCTTACATTTTTAGCCATGTTGGGAGAGAATGCGAGCCATTCTTCATTAAAAACAGTGGTTGAAACATCATTTCTGTCCATGACCACGTGCCAGAGGCATTTTTCAATTTTCTCTCTCTCTAAACTCCATAAAAATGTAAAAATGACCCCGAAATTTTGTAGATAATTTCACCATATTTCCATTGATATAAAGAACGTGAAAAATCGAGCTCTAGATCGAAAGATATGGTCATTTGAAGTTTTAGGGTAAAACAGGGCCAAATCGGGTTGGCGAGCAAAAATTCAAATTTTTGCACCTTTTTGGTCATTTGGAAAATTTTCCAAAATTTCTCCATGCTCTGCCACTCTAGGTGCCATGTGGTGGCATCTCATTGGCCGCGGGACTTTCAGGGGAAAATTTTTCCAAAAAACTCCGCCGAGCCATAACTTCAAAAATACATGGAGTTAGGAGGAAAACTTTACCTTTCTAGAAAGCTGAGAAAGAGCTCTATCCAATGGTGTCATTTCTAGAAGGTTTTGAGTGCCTAAAAAGCAAAATATTATGACTGAGGCACAAGAGAGGAAAAAATGAGAGGAGTTAGCCACAAAAAATGAGCAGGGGCACATTTTGGATAACAATTTTGGCGACTCAGAGGGGTCATCTGCCTGCTAGATGAAGTTACCAATTGCCTGAAGCAATCCATTGGGTATGGAGTCATTGAATTCTCTATTTGATACACCAACTGACTAGAACACTGCAAGGAGGAAGATGGAATATCACCTGGTACAGCAAGGCCTACAAACACATCTCCAGGAACAGCAAGCTTGTGCCAAAGCACTTAGGGAAAGAAAAACTAATCTACAGCAAAACAATGTGCAAAAGCAGTTAGAGGAATGAAAAACCTAAACTAATATGTATAGGGTGAAGCATTTCCTTCAGTAGCAATGGTTAAGATGGATTCCATTAACTGGAATCTTCAGTTCTTCACCATCCAATGAAGACAACTGGAAAGCATTGTTGTCCTTACACTTTGTGACCATGTATGGGCCACTCCAAATGGCATCAAATTTTGAATTCCTTCCCGGTTTTTCTCTATCTGCATCCCATTTTAACACTAGATCTCCAACTTGGAATGATCTGTTCTTGGCCTTTCTATAAAAGGTATTCTTTATCAAAGCCTGATCCTTCTCCATTGCTTGGGATGCCCGATTTCTGATTTCTTAGAGCTCCATCAATTCTGCATATCTGACTTCCATGGGCTCAAACTCCAACAACTCCAACTATTTCATGAGTTCCAATGTTGGCAACTCAAGTGATATGGGCAAAATTACCTCTCTTCTATAAACAAGCTTGAATGGAGAGTTACCTGTAGATCTTTTAGGAGTTATCCTATCAGCCCATAAGGCTAATTTCAATTTGGTATGCCAAGACCTCTAATTCTCATCAAGATTCCTCCTAATGATCCTCAACAAGTTCTTTTTTGTAGATTCAGCCTGGCCATTACTCTGGGGGTAATAGTTTGATGAAGTACTTAGGTAGATCCCATTCTTGACAGCCCATTCAGTCACCTTAGATCCAATGAATGCCAATGCATTATCTGATATTATTATAGCTGGTATGCCAAATTTGGTTACTATTCCCTCATAGAAATCTAGGATATTAGATTCATTTGCTTCCTTGAGTGCTACTGCTTCAGTCCATTTGGTGAGGTAATCTGTGGCTGTTAAAATCCAATTGTGCCCTTGGCTCGAATTGGGATTAATAACTCCAATGAAGTCTAAACCCCATTGCATGAATGGCTGGTCAACTAAAATTGGATGCAATGGGAGGGTAGCTAGCCTCTCTTTACCTTTGAAAAATGTACAATACTTGCACCTCTTGATCTATGCATAATAATCATTGAAAATCTTGGGCCAATAATAACTAACCCTCATGATCTTTAGAGTTGTCACTCTTGGTGCAAAATGACCACCAGCTGGTCCACCATGGAACTCTTCTAGCACCTTATGAATCTGATTTGTACCAATGCATCTTAGCAGTACTCCATTCACATCTCTTTTGAATAAAACACCATCAACAAGGGCATATGGGACAACTTGCAACCTGAAGTGTCTTCTTTGGGTCTTGTTCATCTCTGGAGGACATAGACCTATGCTTAGGAAGTGCATTATACCTTGGGTCCAGAAATGAGTGGAGACACCATCATTATCATCTTGAGTGCTTCCTTGCTCATGGATTTCTTGCAACACCAAAATATCCTCCTTCTCATTGCATGATTCCTCTTATTTGCTCAAGATCAGCTGCTCACACAATCCTTTTCCTCTTACCAACTTGGTGACTTTGATCTCAATGTCATACTCCATGACACAAGTAATCCAACCTGCCCTTTTTTCATTCAAGTCTTTGTTGAGAAGGAAGTCTTTAACCCCCGCATGAGAAACCAGCAATTGGACCTTATTGTTTGAAACTAGATGCTTGAATTTCTTCAAGCTCCTGATTAATACAAGAACATGCTTCTCAATGACAGAATATCTCACCTTATAGTCCTCCAGGATTTGGCTGAAGAAAGTAATTGGCTACTCATCATTGTCTTTATTCTGCTGTACCAAAATTACAGAAATAGAATCATCACCTCCAAACGCATAGAGGATGAAATCCTTCGAGAAATCTGGGTTGATGAGAGTTGGTGCTTGAGAGATGTCTTCTTGATTGCTTCAAAACTTTCCTTTCCTTCTGCTGTCCATTTGAAAGCCATGCTTTTCTTTAGCATCTTGGTGATAGGTCTGACAAGGGCTGCAAAATTTGGGACATACCTCCGAACAAAATTTATTCTTCCCAAGAAAATTTGAAGGGCCTTCTTGTGGCTTGGCAATGGCAGTGCTCTTATGGCTTCGACTCTTTCCGGATCAATTGCTAATCCTTCTTTGGAGACAATGTGGCCAAGGAGCTTTCCTTCACGGGCTAGAAAAACACACTTTTTAGGATTCAAGGAGACTCCAAATCTTCTACACCTTTGGAACACTTGTCTCAAATGAAAGAGGCGGTCTGTTGTATTTTTTGAAAAAATAGTGATATCATCAAGATATATCAGTACAATGTTGTTAATAAAAACTTTGAACACCATGTCCATTGCTCTTTGGAAGGTAGCTCTAGCGTTGGATAGCCCGAATGACATTTTCCTATATGCATAAGTTCCCCATTTAGTTGTAAAGGCTGTCTTGAACTGATCTTCTTCCTTCACCATAATCTGAATATACCCTGAATAGCCATCAAGTAGTGAAAACCTCTCGGAGCTAGCAACAACTTGTAAAATATGCTCTATGGAAGGAAGTAGATAATGATCCTTGAGAGATGCTCTATTCAAATCTCTGAAGTCAACACACAATCTGATTTCCCCACTCTTCTTTCTAACTGGAACCAAGTTGGTAACCCAGCTAGAATGCTTAATAGGGAATATGACTCTTGATTCTATCAACTTATTAAATTCTTTTCTCATGAGAGGCTCCATGTGGGGGTTGAATGGCCTT
The DNA here is from genome assembly GCA_019776745.2 of Taxus chinensis. NCBI lineage: Eukaryota > Viridiplantae > Streptophyta > Pinopsida > Cupressales > Taxaceae > Taxus > Taxus chinensis. The sequence continues at coordinate 476,427,293 of CM034147.1, read as the reverse complement.
TGTTTCTGCCTGATGGGCTTAGTATTTGGATCCAATTCAATGGTGTGTTGAGCTAACTCAGGATTGAAACCTTTCAAATATTCATAGCTCCAAGAAAACACATCAGGGAATTCTTGACAAAGTTGTATGAACTCATACCTTTCTTGCTCAGCTGTCATCTTACCAATTTGGAGTGATTTGCCTCTTTCTACTGAGATCGACACTGAATCTTCTCCCTTCACTTGGATGTTTGCTTTCTCCTTCATAAACTGATCATTAGGATTGAAAATGGACTCCAAAGTAATAAGTCCCTTTGGTAGTTTTTTGGTTTTTAGCTGCACCACTTGGTCACCATACTACTGCTCTAACTTTTCCTGATTTTTGGCTGAGAATTCAGCCTCTTCTTGCAAGAAATGGATGATTTGCTGATCATTTTCAAACACTTGCCAACTTACATTGTTATCTGGAACTGAAGGCCTCACAATCACATGGATGTTTGGCTGTACCTTGTCTTTTTGAATGCTCTCCACAACGTCAAAGGCTGCCCCGACTGCTGCAAGCCTGTCAGCGGCTTGGTTCTCTTTCCTAGGAATGGATTTGATGCCAAAACCCTCAAAATCTTCAATGAGGTCCCACACCCTGTTCTTGTAGCACTTGAGTAGATCATTCTTGACAGCATGTTTCCCCTTGACTTGGTTGACAATCAACTCACTGTCACCAAAGACTTGCAAGTTCTTTATTCCTCTCTTGATTGCCCAATGCAGTCCTTGCACCAAGGCTTCATATTCAGCAGTGTTATTAGAGCATGCAAATTGAAATCTAAAAGCTGAATAATACTTAACTCCTTGAGGTCAAACCAGCATGGATCCCCCTCCTGCACCTTTTCTACTCCTTGATCCATCAAAAAACAACTGCCATACCTCATTGTCATCTTTGTGGTTTGGCTTGGTGATGCTAGGAATAGGCTGATTTTCTTCATGTATGCAATAGACTCCCAACTAAGATTCTTCTATTTCTTGATAAGGATCAAAAGCATGCACCTTGCTTTCCCATTCATCAATAGTTAAATCTGGGATGCTTCCAACCTTGGTGTCAGCTTCATCAGTGCCTGGATGATCTTCTTGATCAAACACTGAACAATTGGCATTAATCTGACTTGGAGTGTAAGGCTCAATGTGAAAGTTTGCAATAGGTTCAGACCTGACTGTGGCTTTGGTTCCATATCTTGTTTTGAACAACATGTGTGACCAATCAGCAGACAAGTAACCTCCAATCTTAGCTGTGAAATCCCTTGACAAACATAGGGCAAAGAGTGGTGGAAGGTCTATTACTGAGACATCTTGCAAAACAACCACGTTAGGATAGGCATACAAAGTAAGACTCAAGTTTTTAATCACTTTGACTATTGTTACTGCTGTCTCATCCAACTGTACCACCCCTTTGGATATGGTTTCATATTGAATTCCCAAATGATCAGCTATTTGCTTGGGAATTACTGAACTACTTGCCCCGGAATCAATCATGTAATTGTGTACTAATTGATTTCCAATAATCAATGAAACGTAGAATGGAGGGGGCTTCAATATTTTACCTTGCTGTCCTCCATGATTCCCCTCAGGTTGGGCAGCATTTGTGAGCACCTTCTCTTGCATTTGGACTTGCTGATTTGATGTTGACCAGTCCTTCATGGCAGCTTGTAGCAAATCTCTTTGGCCTGGGATAGATAGTGATTCCCACATTGATATGTTTACATTTGTCTTCTTCATCTGATCAATGATACTGAATGGAGATGAAGTATCCCTCTGCTGTCCCTTGGCCTGCACATTCATTCCTTGCACATGGGCAGCAACAACTGGCATTTGGGTTGGCTTAGGGCCTGTTTTAGGTAATCCTTGCGTGCTTGGGATTGCATTTTGTTTGCCAATAGTTTGTGGAGTGACAGAAGGTCGTGAATTACTTGGGGCCAATGGCTGTTCTTCACCCAAATTTCTTCTCTTTGACCTTGTGTTGGCTGCAACACTTTGGGAAATCATTTGATTCATGCCACAAAAATCTTCTGCCTGCCAGTTTACAAGTGTGGTATCATTTGGAGCTGATTGCTGCTGGAATGTTTCTTGTTGCTGGTTATTTCCTTGACTACCTTCACCCTCCACACCAGTTGCTGTCACCATTAATGCTTGATTATCGAGGCTCTAGATCAAAAGATATGGTCATTTGAAGTTTTAGGGTAAAATAGGGCCAAATCGGGTTGGCGAGCAAAAATTCAATTTTTGCACCTTTTTGGTCATTTGGAAAATTTTCCAAAATTTCTCCATGCTCTGCCACTCTAGGTGCCATGTGGTGGCATCTCATTGGCCGCGGGACTTTCAGGGGAAAATTTTTCCAAAAAACTCCGCCGAGCCATAACTTCAAAAATACATGGAGTTAGGAGGAAAACTTTACCTTTCTGGAAAGCTGAGAAAGAGCTCTATCCAATGGTGTCATTTCTAGAAGGTTTTGAGTGCCTAAAAAGCAAAATATTATGACTGAGGCACAAGAGAGGAAAAAATGAGAGGAGTTAGCCACAAAAAATGAGCAGGGGCACATTTTGGATAACAATTTTGGCGACTCAGAGGGGTCATCTGCCTGCTAGATGAAGTTACCAATTACCTGAAGCAATCCATTGGGTATGGAGTCATTGAATTCTCTATTTGATACACCAACTGACTAGAACACTGCAAGGAGGAAGATGGAATATCACCTGATACAGCAAGGCCTACAAACACATCTCCAGGAACAGCAAGCTTGTGCCAAAGCACTTAGGGAAAGAAAAACTAATCTACAGCAAAACAATGTGCAAAAGCATCTTAGAGGAATGAAAAACCTAAACTAATATGTATAGGGTGAAGCATTTCCTTCAGTAGCAATGGTTAAGATGGATTCCATTAACTGGAATCTTCAGTTCTTCACCATCCAATGAAGACAACTGGAAAGCATTGTTGTCCTTACACTTTGTGACCATGTATGGGCCACTCCAAATGGCATCAAATTTTGAATTCCTTCCCGGTTTTTCTCTATCTGCATCCCATTTTAACACTAGATCTCCAACTTGGAAGGATCTGTTCTTGGCCTTTCTATAAAAGGTATTCTTTATCAAAGCCTGATCCTTCTCCATTGCTTGGGATGCCTGATTTCTGATTTCTTAAAGCTCCATCAATTCTGCATATCTGACTTCCATGGGCTCAAACTCCAACAACTCCAACTATTTCATGAGTTCCAATGTTGGCAACTCAAGTGATATGGGCAAAATTTCCTCTCTTCTATAAACAAGCTTGAATGGAGAGTTACCTGTAGATCTTTTAGGAGTTATCCTATCAGCCCATAAGGCTGATTTCAATTTGGTATGCCAAGACCTCTGATTCTCATCAAGATTCCTCCTAATGATCCTCAACAAGTTCTTTTTTGTAGATTCAGCCTAGCCATTACTCTAGGGGTAATAGTTTGATGAAGTACTTAGGTAGATCCCATTCTTGATAGCCCATTCAGTCACCTTAGATCCAATGAATGCCAATGCATTATCTGATATTATTATAGCTGGTATGCCAAATCTGGTTACTATTCCCTTATAGAAGTCTAGGATGTTAGATTCATTTGCTTCCTTGAGTGCTACTGCTTCAGTCCATTTGGTGAGGTAATCTGTGGCTGTTAAAATCCAATTGTGCCCTTGGCTCGAATTGGGATTAATAACTCCAATGAAGTCTAAACCCCATTGCATGAATGGCTGGTCAACTAAAATTGGATGCAATGGGAGGGTAGCTAGCCTCTCTTTACCTTTGAAAAATGTACAATTCTTGCACCTCTTGATCTATGCATAATAATCATTGAAAATCTTGGGCCAATAATAACTAACCCTCATGATCTTTAGAGTTGTCACTCTTGGTGCAAAATGACCACCAGCTGGTCCACCATGGAACTCTTCTAGCACCTTATGAATCTGATTTGTACCAATGCATCTTAGCAGTACTCCATTCACATCTCTTTTGAATAAAACACCATCAACAAGGGCATATGGGACAGCTTGCAACCTGAAGTGTCTTCTTTGGGTCTTGTTCATCTCTGGAGGACATAGACCTATGCTTAGGAAGTGCATTATACCTTGGGTCCAGCAATGAGTGGAGACACCATCATTATCATCTTGAGTGCTTCCTTGCTCATGGCTTTCTTGCAACACCAAAATATCCTCCTTCTCATTGCATGATTCCTCTTATTTACTCAAGATCAGCTGCTCACACAATCCTTTTCCTCTTACCAACTTGGTGACTTTGATCTCAATGTCATACTCCATGACACGAGTAATCCAACCTGCCCTTTTTTCATTCAAGTCTTTGTTGAGAAGGAAGTCTTTAACCCCCGCATGAGAAACCAGCAATTGGACCTTATTGTTTGAAACTAGATGCTTGAATTTCTTCAAGCTCCTGATTAATACAAGAACATGCTTCTCAATGACAGAATATCTCACCTTATAGTCCTCCAGGATTTGGCTGAAGAAAGTAATTGGCTACTCATCATTGTCTTTATTCTGCTGTACCAAAATTACAGAAATAGAATCATCACCTCCAAACGCATAGAGGATGAAATCCTTCGAGAAATCTGGGTTGATGAGAGTTGGTGCTTGAGAGATGTCTTCTTGATTGCTTCAAAACTTTCCTTTCCTTCTGCTGTGCCATTTGAAAGCCATGCTTTTCTTTAGCATCTTGGTGATAGGTCTGACAAGGGCTGCAAAATTTGGGACATACCTCCGAACAAAATTTATTCTTCCCAAGAAAATTTGAAGGGCCTTCTTGTGGCTTGGCAATGGCAGTGCTCTTATGGCTTCGACTCTTTCCGGATCAATTGCTAATCCTTCTTTGGAGACAATGTGGCCAAGGAGCTTTCCTTCACGGGCTAGAAAAACACACTTTTTAGGATTCAAGGAGACTCCAAATCTTCTACACCTTTGGAACACTTGTCTCAAATGAAAGAGGCGGTCTGTTGTATTTTTTGAAAAAATAGTGATATCATCAAGATATATCAGTACAATGTTGTTAATAAAAACTTTGAACACCATGTCCATTGCTCTTTGGAAGGTAGCTCTAGCGTTGGATAGCCCGAATGACATTTTCCTATATGCATAAGTTCCCCATTTAGTTGTAAAGGCTGTCTTGAACTGATCTTCTTCCTTCACCATAATTTGATTGTACCCTGAATAGCCATCAAGTAGTGCAAACCTCTTGGAACCAGCAACAACTTATAAAATTTTCTCCATGGAAGCAAGTGGGTAATGATCCTTAAGAGATTCTCTATTCAAATCTCTGAAGTCAACACACAATCTGATTTCCCCACTCTTCTTTTTGACCACAACCAAGTTGGCAACCCAACTATAATGCTTGATAGGGAATATGATTCTTGATTCTATCAACTTATTCAATTCTTTTCTCATGAGAGGCTCCATGAGGGGGTTGACTGGCCTTTGTTTCTGCCTGATGGGCTTAGTATTTGGATCAAATTCAATGGTGTGTTGAGCTAACTCGGGATTGAAACCTTTCAAATCTTCATAACTCCAAGCAAACACATCAGGGAATTCTTAAAAAAGTTGTATAAACTCATAACTTTCTTGCTCAGTTGTCATCTTGCCAACTTGGAGTGATTTTCCTCTTTCTACTGAGATGGACACTAAATCTTCTTCCTTCACTTGGATGTTTGCTTTCTCCTTCCTAAACTGATCATTAGGATTGAAAATGGACTACAAATTAATAAGTCCCTTTGGTAGTTTTGTTGGTTCTCAGCTGCACCACTTGGTCACCATACTGCTGCTCAAACTTTTCCTGATTTTTGGCTGAGAACTCAACCTCTTCTTGCAAGAAATGGATGATTTGCTGATCATTTTCAAATACTTGCCAACTTACATTTTTTTCCGGCACTAAAGGCCTCACAATCACATGGATGTTTGGTTGTACCTTTTCCTTTTGAATGCTCTCCACAACGTCAAAGGCTGCCCCAACTGCAGTAAGCCTGTCAACAGCTTGGTTCTCTTTTCTAGGAATGGATTTTATGCTAAATCCCTCAAAATATTCAATGAGGTCCCACACCCTGTTCTTGTAGAACTTGAGTAGATCATTCTTGAAAGCATGCCTCCCCTTTACTTGGTTGACAATCAACTCACTGTCACCAAAGACTTGCAAGTTATTTATTCCTCTCTTGATTTCCCAATGCATTCCTTGCACCAAGGCTTCATATTTAGTAGTGTTATTAGAGCATGCAAACTGAAATCTAAAAGCTGAATAATACTTAATTCCTTGATGGTGAAACAAGCATATATCCCCCTCCTGCGCCTTGTCTACTCCTTGATCCATCAAAAAACAACTGCCATACCTCATTGTCATCTTTGTGGTTTGGCTTGGTGATGCTAGGAATAGGCTGATTTTCTTCATGTATGCAATAGACTCCCAGCTCAGATTCTTCTATTTCTTGTTAAGGATAAAAAACATGCACCTTACTTGCCCATTCATCAATAGTTAAATCTGGGATGCTTCCAACCTTGGTGTCAGCTTCATCAGTGCTTGGATGATCTTCTTGATCAAACACTGAACAATTAGCCTTAATCTGACTTGGAGTGTAAGGCTCAATGTGAAAGTTTGCAATAGGTTTATACCTGATTATGGACTTGGTTCCATATCTTGTTTTGAATAGCATGTGTGACCAATCAGCAGACAAGTAACCTCCAATCTTAGCTGTGAAATCCCTTGACAAACATAGGGCAAAGAGTGGTGGAAGGTCTATTACTGAGACATCTTGTAAAACAACCATGTTGGGACAGGCATGTACAAAGTAAGACTCAAGTTTTTAACCACCCCAATTGTTGTTACTGCTGTCCCATCCAACTAGTACCACCCCTTTGGATATGGTTTCATACTAAATTCCCAACTGATCAGCTATTTTCTTGGGCATTACTGAACTACTTGCCCTAGAATTAATCATGCAATTGTGTACTAATTGATTTCCAATAATCAATGAAACGTAGAATGGAGGGGGCTTCAATATTTTACCTTGCTGTCCTCCATGATTCCCCTCAGGTTGGGCAGCATTTGTGAGCACCTTCTCTTGCATTTGGACTTGCTGATTTGATGTTGACCAGTCCTTCATGGCAGCTTGTAGCAAATCTCTTTGGCCTGGGATAGATAGTGATTCCCACATTGATATGTTTACATTTGTCTTCTTCATCTGATCAATGATACTAAATGGAGATGAAGTATCCCTCTGCTGTCCCTTGGCCTGCACATTCATTCCTTGCACATGGGCAGCAACAACTGGCATTTGGGTTGGCTTAGGGCCTGTTTTAGGTAATCCTTGCGTGCTTGGGATTGCATTTTGTTTGCCAATAGTTTGTGGAGTGACAGAAGGTCGTGAATTACTTGGGGCCAATGGCTGTTCTTCACCCAAATTTCTTCTCTTTGACCTTGTGTTGGCTGCAACACTTTGGGAAATCATTTGATTCATGCCACAAAAATCTTCTGCCTGCCAGTTTACAAGTGTGGTATCATTTGGAGCTGATTGCTGCTGGAATGTTTCTTGTTGCTGGTTATTTCCTTGACTACCTTCACCCTCCACACCAGTTGCTGTCACCATTAATGCTTGATTCAAGGCACTGTTGAAGCACATGGACTGGTTATGAGGTTCATTGCATGGAAAACACCAATCATACTCTTGAGCTATATTGTTTTATACTGGCACTAATGCTTTAGATGCAGATGTAGCATTGGGATTATAGAGCTGAAATGGTCTGTTGGCAGGAAGCCTTGCTTGATTTATATTTACAGCTGGATTAGGTGGTCTATGAGGTTGATATGGCTGCCTGTTAGGCTGAGCTTGAGGCTAGAAGGAAGGTCTAAAACCTTGAGCTTGCTGCCTTTTGAGTGTAACCAGCTCATTACCTAGATTTTACAATTGCTTCATGACTTCTTGAAGTTCATTTGAGGCACTAGAAGATGAAGTGGAAGCTTCACTTGAATTCTAATTTCTAGGAGTGGGAATAGAAGCTAAATTAGGCACTTGGCTAGTACTTGGGCTCTCTAAAATTAGAAATAATGGCATTGGAGGCCTAGGAGTCAGCTTGCCAGCTTGAATCAAACAATTTTCAGCTCTAATGGCAATGCTATAAGCAATGGGGATAGTTGTGCCTCCCATGGACTGAATTAACATAGAAATATCAGAATTTAAAGCTTTAAGGTAATAAAGAAAAGCACCTTTTGCTGTTGGCCTGACTGCCACTGGAATTGTAACGCCTTGATTTTTGTAAGTTATCATGGTGATTACGTTTCATAATGTTGTAACTGTAGAAATGAAGATAAACATGTTAAGATATATCTTTGATCTTAAAGGAATGTGTTGTTAATCTGGACCCTTGTTTGTTGTAATTTGTTACTTGGGATAGAAGTTATTATTGCTTGTATGATTGCTGATGTGACAACAAATTTGTCGCATACTTGATGAACTCTATTCGCTGATTGACAACACACCTTGAATCAATTCCATTGATCCAAGGTATGCTGTGACCTTCTTGTGATCACTTTGTCGATTTACTTTTAAACCAAACTGAAGGTTGATATAAATGTTGCAGCACCTGATTTCAGGTATAAATATCTGGTACGTAGATGCCAATGAAAAAGGTTTGATTCTCAAACCACACACCGTTGTAACGCTAGACCACGTAAGGTGATAAAGGCCTGGATGCGGGTGGCTCAGGTATGTGGAACATGGGATGAAACATCCTGCATAGTGTTGAATATGAATGTCAGTCGGAAGGACTTGATTGGAAACTAATTAATTGAATAATAGGGGATTAAACCCTAACCTACCCCTAAGTTTTATCTAATATCCTAACTACTATCCTATATGGATTTTAGATTTTATAAGGGTGAAAATAGATGTAAATCCTACTAACCTATGAACTAGGCAAATGACCTAGATATGGACTATTAAAATCCTAAACTAATCCTAACCTAAGAAAGGGGACGCATAGGCCCATGTGGATGGAAAGGATAAGGAGGGAAGGTTGGAAATTAATTAGAACAATGAATGGCGTCCTTACTGGTTGCAGTGCCAAGTTTGGCGGGGAACATAGGGAAAGTTGGAGGCATCCAGCTAGTTGTGAAACTAAACCATGATTCATGCAAAAATTTGAAATTAGTAACTCGCCAACTTGAGTCGGCGGTTGCGTGAGGAAAAAGGAAAAAGGAATGCATTCAATGCATTAATTGTCTTGGTCTTAGCGACCATCTCGCCTTGGAAAGAGGATTGTGAGGGAAGTTTGTTTGTTGCTGTGCGCATTTGGATTTTAGTTTCTTTGCATTTTGTTCCTCCATGGTTCTGTCGAACCTGCTGTAATTTTTGGTTATTGCTTTTTTCTTGGGAGAAGCCGAGGGCTATTTTTAAGCCTGTGGAAGTAGGTGACTATTTGGAAAGCTTTACTACTGTCGCCGTGGAGAAGAATAGCTCTTGTGGGCGCGGTTTTCTTCGAGCTTCAAGAAAAATTACAGGCATGTTAAGCCCTTCTCCTTAAACCGTTTGCTTTTGCTTAATCGTCTCATTAAAACAACCCTGCTCTTATGAAGGGGGGGGTTTTGGTTATTCGATTTTGCTGTTATGTTGAAGTGATTTTGGGTTGAGTCATTTTCTTTGTTGTATGCGACTTGAATTTTTTTTTGCAAAATGGGTAAATGAAATGAATCTGTTCTTGTTGTATGAGTCTGCATTGATAGTATTGTGTAATTGTTTCTATTACCCATTATGGATTTGAGTTGGTGAATGTACCAACGATGTGAGTATTGTTTTCTGAGTTCTATGCATTCTTGTAAAAATGGAAGGATAAAAGGATTTGATATGACCTCTGGTTTGAGCTATCATTATAAAACGAACATGAATTGGGTATTCTTGTTGCATTTTGAAGAAAATGAGTGTTTCTTTACTGAAATTATTAAGGAAATAAGTTTTCTCTTTCTGTTGTTTTAAATTATGAAATTAATGGTAATTGGGTTTCATTGTGCATTATGGGTTCGATTTGATGAAAGTGATAGTGATATATAGATTGTTTTCTGAGTTTTGTGCGTGAATGGTTTTAAAAAAAAAACGTGAGAATGCTTGATGAAACTGTGCGTGAGTTATTTTCTCTAGTTGTATTATAGCGCATAGAATACAAATTCTTTGGGACAGTGGGCTTGTTTCATCGTTTTACTCTTATGAAATTTAAAATGATTAAATGCCTCCATATTTGGTTTGAAATCAGTGACAGAATTTGTTTTAGGAATTATTTACCTAATTCTAGAACTGAGTATCTGGGTATCTACCGGATGGAATAGAGTTTACTATTTCAGTCTCCTTTAGACTCGATGATGAAATTATATGTATATATATGTGTGTGTATATATTCAAACTGCATTCTAAACTTCTTTGCTTTTTCATTAAAACTGAACTGAAGTTGAATTCTTAATTTAATGTTTAAAAAATGATTCTTTTTATTATTATGCTAAGAATGATGATTTTGTAGCTAGCTGTACATTATTGCTTGTTCAGACTTAGCTGGAAATGTTCGTTTGGGGAAATAACTATTGGAAAGGATTTTAATTGGAAGATTCTGTTGTTTTAAATATATATATATATATATATATATATTGTGGAATCAGATGCCAATGAGCTCTGATATGCTTCCTTGAATGGTGATTAGTAAGTTCTAACTACTAAAATATAATGTTAAAAGAAGTTATCCTATGGGTGCAGATTGGCCCTAATTAGTTGATAATCAGCTAAGCAATGAGAAGGAATGATATGAAACTTCTTCTTTTCATTCGATTATGGGTTTAAATGTTCATTCTTTTGACTGTTTTCACTTCTTGTATAAATTATTTATTACAGTTATGATGATAAGGAAGAGAATATTGGATGGATAATTTGAAGTAATGATTATTTCTTCTCTTATACGGTTGAGATTCTATATTTGTTATTGAAGGAATTTCTTACTGCCTTAGGCGTAAGCATCAGCAACTAATTGTTGTTTTCCTTTTTTTCTAAATTAAAAGAATTATTATGCTGTTTATGAATTTGAGAAATGACACCAGTATTTTCATGGTGAATGACTACTTTTCTCTTCTACATTTGATTGTTTGAAATTGGATGAATAGTATGAAAGGAAGGTAGTTTTGTTGGAATTCTTATTTGAAATATATCTCTTGAAATTTCAACTGTTAAAAAAAAAAGGGAATAGAACTGACAGCAAATACATTAGAAACAACATTATATACATATGAGTATTAGTTCATACAGATGTTTTAATCTGGAACTACTTAGAGGAAATTACTTTTGTAGTAATTATTTGGGAGAAAGTTAGTAATCTTTTTGTTTGATTGGGATGGTAATTAGATGATTGAGTTGTTATGTTGGTCATCCTTTTTGATACTTAATTCTTGAATGATGTTCATATTAACGTTTCATAAAACTAGGGTTCTTTTATTGAGACAGTTAATTAAAAGCACTTCATTTTAAATGACAAGTGCTTAATATGCTCAGTTCAATGAACTAACCCATGCAAGTAATTTTGCAGATGGAACTTGAGTAAAAATGAAGACATGGTTTTTTTATGATACTTATTTTGATTAACTAAAGATGGATTGTATTGATAGCTATTACTCCTCTACGAGGAAATGAGAAAGGAAGAAATTACATTCTTCTATCTTTATGAGTTGTAATGTTGTTTGATATAAACAAAGTCTAGTCATTTAGACTGGAAAATGTATAGATTGTAAAGTCGATGGATGAATACAAGTACGAGTGTGATATTTTTAATGACTGTATCAGTTTAATATTGTTGAATATCCTTGATTTGGAATTATTTCAATGTTAATGGATGAATTTAAAAGGAAATAACATCTATTCTTTACCTGAATGTAACTTTTACGTTGAAATGTGCAATTAGTTCATACTTGGGTTAAGATGAATTTTGAATTGACATTAAAAATATTTAGATAAACACGAAATCCTAATTGGATAGCATTTGAGATTAGTTCGAAGGCTAAGGGATATCAAATAACTTAGGGGCAGCCAAACTTTGTATTCGGACTCCGTTAATAGCCTCGAATGTTTAAATTCAGAAAATAAAGATATGGGAAATCATAGCTATTGTTAACAGACCTTAACTAAGCAAGGTTAAGGAGGATAAATGAATAAATTCATTTAGAATTAGACCTCATTTAAATGGAATCTAATAAGATGGAATTCTGAATTTGTTTATAGTTGTGGAAAAAAAACTTGGTTAAGTTTAATAGGTTAAACTTATTAGGTTTATCGATAATGGACTGATTAGTCCAAAGATTAAGAAAAGAACCAAGAATAGAATATGCAACCCTTCACTATGAAGGAGGAGATGCGTATTAAGCTAGAAGACAGAATAAGTCTCTCTTAGCTACATACAACTGTAACGAGAATGAGGTTTAAGGATCAGCATGGCTGCTGAAGGTAGATCTTAAATATTAAGATTACAACCAAATCACACTTGAGCTGGATGTGTACTCTTGATGAGAGGATTCCCTAGAACATTGGTGTCTTCATGAAGGTGGGACCTTCATGACGACACAATGTTATAGCTGACATATTACAATGCCCTCCCAAATTAATTCATCATGTTTGCATAAGCTGAATACTAAGTTCTTGACTGGGGATAGGAATGTGATCATGTATACGGAGTGACTCCGGAGGACTAAAGGTAACTAGACACACTGATTCATCTAGGGAAAATGTCATATGTCTGCGTATCTTTAGTTACCATGAGTAACTTCCTATACTCGTTCATATTGCTAGTTGGGGATTAGAGCTTGACCTTAAACGGAAGGACTGGAAGAGACCAGGAAAGACCATTCTAGATAACAAACAAAGTGAGGTGAAGGATGCATTCCAATTATGTGTACCACATCTAGGAATATGATCATGCAAAGCATGTGAAAATCTTTGGCCAAAGTATCGCAAGTGCTGGTTGCGTTGTCCTAATCACATAGTTTAATATGTAGGATGTTAGATGAATATCAGTAACAGACATTCAGATAGGATTCTTAAATGGATCACTTCAATAACCGGAAACGGTAAGAGAACCTTGTATATTCATTATACTATGCATGAATTAACATGAAGGATCAGTAAGTCACCGAGTCATGAAATGAGAGATCATTGAAACTTTGAGCCATAAAATGGGAGATCGGTAGTTCTGCGAGTCATTTATAGCAGCATATGGTATCTATTATATGATTGAATGGCATTGAATGTGTGTTCCATATTACAAATATGTGAGCAGAGAACATTAGTTTTAAAAGGAAATTGTGTGATCCAAACTGCATCAATTGGACAGAAAACAATTATTAAAACTTGAACGTGTGTTTGAATTATATAATTCATAACAAGGAACGTTGTATAAATTTATTTTTTCCCTTGTTCTAGTATCTTAAAATGGGGATGTTACATCTTGGTATCAGAGCTGAAGGTTGCAGCTCTTGGACCTAATGAGTCCATAATTTAATAAGGTTTACATTTTCTTATTAAACAGAAAATGGTCAGAATAAGAAGAAATGCTGCGAACAACCTGTTACCGGGTGCAGAAGTAGCTACTACTAAAAAACTTGATGAAATCCTTCCTTCCCTACTAGACACGAGAGATCATTTGACTATTTTGGAACAACAGTCAATGGGAAATGAAGAGGAGGAAGAAGAAGCTGATATAAATGATTAGCCACCTCCTGTGGACAACACCAATGGAGGGAATCCGGGTGTTGATAATAGTAATGTGAATGCTCCTAATCATCCTGGAACTAAAAGGGCAAGATTAATAGCTGAACTTACAAATACATAAAGAGAATAAGTACTCCAAAGTTTGATGGAACAACCCTTGGGGATGGAGCTGAGAATTGGATCAGTGAAATGGAGAAGTACTTTGAAATAAGAAACTTCTCCGAGGAGACCAAAGCGATATGGGGAGCATATCAGCTTTCTCATGAAGCATCATCATGGTGGGACAACCGTAAGGTTGAGTTGAATATTATCAAATCAGACATAACTTGGGATCAATTTAAGGGTTACTTTAGGCAACGGTGGCTGCCTCAACTCTATTTTGATAGGAAAATGATTGAATTTCAGAACTGGTCGCAAGGAAGGCTGACGGTGACAGAATACTGGGAAGGGTTTACTAAACCCCTTAAGTATGTGCTGCAATATCAAGCTGATGAGAAGTTTGGAATACGAAAGTTCATAATGGGACTAAATCTCATCATTGGTGGTGAAGTGGATGTCCACGGTCCAACCTCCATGGAAGGAGTTGTCGAAAAGGCAATAAGACAGGAACAGAAATTGAGAGCAATTTCTGCTCATAGAGAAGAGATAAGGAAGAAGATTCCCAATTCTTCTTCATCTCTCGCACCCAAAAGGGGGCCTTGGAAAAGGTTTGGTGTGAAAAAAAATTTTGTTGTAGATAACAACAAGAAATCTGTAATGAACAAACCTGCAAATAGTGTGCGGAGCAGCTTCGCAAAAGTTAGTGGCAATGGACAAAAGTCCTATGGGAGCCAGAATGATAACTTCAAAGCTGGTAACAAATTTAAGCCTAGGAAAGGGCCAGTTGGAGGATGTTTCAACTATGGAAAGGACCATTACATGAGTCACTATCCTCTGAAAAAGGATGATCGCAATCAGTAGCATAGGATACACGCTGCGGTGGCTAACAGACAAGTTGAAAAGCAAGTTACGCCTATAGAAGTTTTGGGTAAGTTATTCGGTACACCTGTGGTCATAATTTTTGATACTGGAGTTACTGAATGCTTTATTTCTACTAAACTTGCAATGAAATTAAAAAGAAAAGATGAACGAATGGATAAGACATGGACAGTGCATTATGGGAATAATGTTGTCCATATAGTCGAAATGTGCATTTTTGGGGCAATTCTTGATTTGCCCAGTTTCTCCACCGAAGTTGACCTGTATGTCACTCCCTTAGGATCATATGACATCATTATTGGAGTTAACTGGTTGGAAGAACATAAGGCAAAGGTCAACTATTATGAAAAACAAATTTGTTGCTTTGACGACCTGCAGAAAGTAGCAGTCATTCAGGGTGTAAAGCGTGAAGTTGCAGTTAGGAAACTAATAGCTATGTAACTAAAAAGGGCTAAAAATAGAGGCTGCACCTTGTATGTAGTAAAAATGATAGAAAATGCAGAGGAAGATAATGATTTCATGGAAAGATATCCATTGTTAAGGGATTTCAGTGATGTGTTTCTGGAAGAATTACCAGGTCTTCCACCAAAACGAGAGTTTGAATTTGCAATAGAAATCAAGCCATGAACTGAACCCCATATCTAAGGCACCTTATAGAATGACCACCCTCGAGTTGGTAGAGTTAAAGGCTTAATTACAGGTAACTCTTGACTAAGGGGCTGATAAGACCAAGCGTCTCACCATGGGGAGCACCGGTAATTTTTGTAAAGAAAAAGGATGGCACATTGAGACTGTGCATTGATTAAAGAATGTTGAAGAAGGAAAATATTAAGAATTGATACCCCACTTCCTAGGATTGATGATCTATTCGACCAAATACGTGGAGCATCAGTCTATTCAAAAATATATCTTCAATCTGGGTATCATCAGCTGAGAATAAAGGAAGAAGATATTCATAAAATAGCTTTTAGAACAAGGTACAAGCATTATGGATTCATGGTGTTACCTTTTGGGTTGACAAATGCACCTGCCACCTTCATGAATCTGATGAACAATATTTTTCAAGAATACCTAGACAAGTTTGTGCTTGTATTCTTAGACGACATTCTTATATACTCTAAAAATGCCGAAGAGCACCAAGAACATTTAAGGGTAGTGCTGGAAGTTTTAAGAAAGAGGAAGTTGTATGGTAAACTGTCTAAATGTTCCTGTTATCCAAATGTGCCCCCTGCTCATTTTGTGGCTAACTCCCTTTCATTCTTTCCTTTTATTGTGCCTCAGTCATAAATTTTTACTTTTTAGGCACTCAAAACCTTCTGGAAATGACACCATTGGATACAGCTCTTTCTCAACTTTCTAGAAAGGTAAAGTTTTCCTCCTAACTCCAAGTATTTTTCAAGTTATGGCTCGGCGGAGTTTTTTGTGGGAAATTTTCCCTTGCAAGGCCCACAGCCAATCAGGAGCTGCCACGTGTGCAAGGGCGATAAAACACCAAGCAACCCGAAGGAAAACATGGTCAAGAAGGGCCCGTGCCCAATCAGAACATGCCATGTGGCAGCTTGAGTGGCGGAGCACAGGGAAAATTTGAAAAATGTTCCAAAGACCAAATGGGTAAAAATTCAAACTTTTTTCCGCCGATCCGATTTGGGCCTGTTTTTGCCCTAAATCTTCAAATGGCCATAACTTTCGATCTAGAGCTTGGATTTTCATGTTATTTATATCAATAGAAATCTGGTGAAATTCTCTACAAGATTCTGTGGTCAATTTTGAATTTTGGTTCAGTTTGGAGGGAGAAAATCAAAAAACTATTTTGGTACGTGCCCATGGACAGAACTGACGTTTCAACAACCAATTTTAATGCAAAATGGGTCGCATTCTTCTCTAGCATGGTAAAAAATGTCGGGGGATGGGTCTGTCAGGTCACCCATGCTATTTTTAATGCATTTTGGTCAATGAGGAATGGTTCCCATGTTTTTTGACATTTTCTCTCTCCTGGGTTCGACCAATGCACTGTAAAAGCCAGCTTTGGCTCATTTTTCAAAGGTGGAACACTTTTTTTACACAACAAGCTTTTGTTTTCACTTTTTTTGCATAGCAAGCTTCTGTTTTCACTTTCAACAAGTGATTTTGGCAAGTATCAGACCTTCCAAGGATTGTAATAGGTTTTTCTTCCTCTTTGGTGTTGGAATACAAGGATTTTGATGTTGAAAATCACAATGCAGGCTTTGTGAATGATTTCAGTCCTTTGTATGTGTTGTTTGCTTCATTTCAAACCCTTTTTTACAGCTTATCAACCTGTGGATGATGTTTTATGTTGTAATTTCTGATTTGTGTCAATTTGCATGAGCAAGAACTGCTCGCCACTCCTTTGGTGTATCACCCTTACATGTTATTTTAATCCTTCCTTCCCTACTAGACACGAGAGATCATTTGACTATTTTGGAACAACAGTCAATGGGAAATGAAGAGGAGGAAGAAGAAGCTGATATAAATGATTAGCCACCTCCTGTGGACAACACCAATGGAGGGAATCCGGGTGTTGATAATAGTAATGTGAATGCTCCTAATCATCCTGGAACTAAAAGGGCAAGATTAATAGCTGAACTTACAAATACATAAAGAGAATAAGTACTCCAAAGTTTGATGGAACAACCCTTGGGGATGGAGCTGAGAATTGGATCAGTGAAATGGAGAAGTACTTTGAAATAAGAAACTTCTCCGAGGAGACCAAAGCGATATGGGGAGCATATCAGCTTTCTCATGAAGCATCATCATGGTGGGACAACCGTAAGGTTGAGTTGAATATTATCGAATCAGACATAACTTGGGATCAATTTAAGGGTTACTTTAGGCAACGATGGCTGCCTCAACTCTATTTTGATAGGAAAATGATTGAATTTCAGAACTGGTCGCAAGGAAGGCTAACGGTGACAGAATACTGGGAAGGGTTTACTAAACTCCTTAAGTATGTGCTGCAATATCAAGCTGATGAGAAGTTTGGAATACGAAAGTTCATAATGGGACTAAATCTCATCATTGGTGGTGAAGTGGATGTCCACGGTCCAACCTCCATGGAAGGAGTTGTCGAAAAGGCAATAAGACAGGAACAGAAATTGAGAGCAATTTCTGCTCATAGAGAAGAGATAAGGAAGAAGATTCCCAATTCTTCTTCATCTCTCGCACCCAAAAGGGGGCCTTGGAAAAGGTTTGGTGTGAAAATTTTTTTTGTTGTAGATAACAACAAGAAATCTGTAATGAACAAACCTGCAAATAGTGTGCGGAGCAGCTTCGCAAAAGTTAGTGGCAATGGACAAAAGTCCTATGGGAGCCAGAATGATAACTTCAAAGCTGGTAACAAATTTAAGCCTAGGAAAGGGCCAGTTGGAGGATGTTTCAACTATGGAAAGGACCATTACATGAGTCAATATCCTCTGAAAAAGGATGATCGCAATCAGTAGCATAGGATACACGCTGCGGTGGCTAACAGACAAGTTGAAAAGTAAGTTACGCCTATAGAAGTTTTGGGTAAGTTATTCGGTACACCTGTGGTCATAATTTTTGATACTGGAGGTACTGAATGCTTTATTTCTACTAAACTTGCAATGAAATTAAAAAGAAAAGATGAACGAATGGATAAGACATGGACAGTGCATTATGGGAATAATGCTGTCCATATAGTCGAAATGTGCATTTTTGGGGCAATTCTTGATTTGCCCAGTTTCTCCACCGAAGTTGACCTGTATGTCACTCCCTTAGGATCATATGACATCATTATTGGAGTTAACTGGTTGGAAGAACATAAGGCAAAGGTCAACTATTATGAAAAACAAATTTGTTGCTTTGACGACCTGCAGAAAGTAGCAGTCATTCAGGGTGTAAAGCGTGAAGTTGCAGTTAGGAAACTAATAGCTATGCAACTAAAAAGGGCTAAAAATAGAGGCTGCACCTTATATGCAGTAAAAATGATAGAAAATGCATAAGAAGATAATGATTTCATGGAAAGATATCCATTGTTAAGGGATTTCAGTGATGTGTTTCTGGAAGAATTACCGGGTCTTCCACCAAAACGAGAGTTTGACTTTGTAATAGAAATCAAGCGAGGAACTGAACCCATATATAAGGGACCTTATAGAATGACCACCCTCGAGTTGGTAGAGTTAAAGGCTCAATTACAGGAACTCTTGACTAAGGTGCTGATAAGACCAAGCGTCTCACCATGGGGAGCACCGGTAATTTTTGTAAAGAAAAAGGATGGCACATTGAGACTGTGCATTGATTAAAGAATGTTGAAGAAGGAAAATATTAAGAATTGATACCCACTTCCTAGGATTGATGATCTATTCGACCAAATACGTGGAGCATCAGTCTATTCAAAAATATATCTTCAATCTGGGTATCATCAGCTGAGAATAAAGGAAGAAGATATTCATAAAATAGCTTTTAGAACAAGGTACAAGCATTATGGATTCATGGTGTTACCTTTTGGGTTGACAAATGCACCTGCCACCTTCATGAATCTGATGAACAATATTTTTCAAGAATACCTAGACAAGTTTGTGCTTGTATTCTTAGACGACATTCTTATATACTCTAAAAATGCCGAAGAGCACCAAGAACATTTAAGGGTAGTGCTGGAAGTTTTAAGAAAGAGGAAGTTGTATGGTAAACTGTCTAAATGTTCCTGTTATCCAAATGTGCCCCTTGCTCATTTTGTGGCTAACTCCCTTTCATTCTTTCCTTTTATTGTGCCTCAGTCATAAATTTTTACTTTTTAGGCACTCAAAACCTTCTGGAAATGACACCATTGGATACAGCTCTTTCTCAACTTTCTAGAAAGGTAAAGTTTTCCTCCTAACTCCAAGTATTTTTCAAGTTATGGCTCGGCGGAGTTTTTTGTGGGAAATTTTCCCTTGCAAGGCCCACAGCCAATCAGGAGCTGTCACGTGTGCAAGGGCGATAAAACACCAAGCAACCCGAAGGAAAAAATGGTCAAGAAGGGCCCGTGCCCAATCAGAACATGCCATGTGGCAGCTTGAGTGGCGGAGCACAGGGAAAATTTGAAAAATGTTCCAAAGACCAAATGGGTAAAAATTCAAACTTTTTTCCCGCCGATCCGATTTTGGCCTGTTTTTGCCCTAAATCTTCAAATGGCCATAACTTTCGATCTAGAGCTTGGATTTTCATGTTATTTATATCAATAGAAATCTGGTGAAATTCTCTACAAGATTCTGTGGTCAATTTTGAATTTTGGTTCAGTTTGGAGGGAGAAAATCAAAAAACTATTTTGGTACGTGCCCATGGACAGAACTGACGTTTCAACAACCAATTTTAATGCAAAATGGGTCGCATTCTTCTCTAGCATGGTAAAAAATGTCGGGGGATGGGTCTGTCAGGTCACCCATGCTATTTTTAATGCATTTTGGTCAATGAGGAATGGTTCCCATGTTTTTTAACATTTTCTCTCTCCTGGGTTCGACCAATGCACTGTAAAAGCCAGCTTTGGCTCATTTTTCAAAGGTGGAACACTTTTTTTACACAACAAGCTTTTGTTTTCACTTTTTTTGCATAGCAAGCTTCTGTTTTCACTTTCAACAAGTGATTTTGGCAAGTATCAGACCTTCCAGGGATTGTAATAGGTTTTTCTTCCTCTTTGGTGTTGGAATACAAGGATTTTGATGTTGAAAATCACAATGCAGGCTCTGTGAATGCTTTCAGTCCTTTGTATGTGTTGTTTGCTTCATTTCAAACCCTTGTTTACTGCTTATCAACCTGTGCATGATGTTTTATGTTGTAATTTCTGATTTGTGTCAATTTGCATGAGCAAGAACTGCTCGCCACTCCTTTGGTGTATCACCCTTATCAGTTTAGTTTTAATTTTTACATTTCTTATCCCTGTCTCCTTGCAAATTAGGATAAATTTAGGATCTAAACCTCTGCAGTTGTGCAAATAATAGATCTAATCAGAGGAGTTTGAGGAACCAGCCTCTAATCTGGAGATTCCTCTCTCATCTTGCAAGTCCCACACTTGGAGAGAGGTTTCAATGTTGTGCAATTACACTGGATGCCCTAAACATCAACTTAAAACCTTGATTTGCATCCAGGGGTACTACTGATTTGCAACAATAGTTTTGGCACGCCCAGTGGGACCTTAGAGGTCTTCCAATTCATCTTTTGCAGGTTGGTGTGTTCCTGTGAAGATTTCAGCCTTTGGAGGCACTTGCAAACACATCTGGTGACACCATCTGATCAGCAACCCATTTCTAAAGTTGCAAACCTATTTTTCATCCATTTCCATCAATTATTCTTTCCATCTCTTTCATTCTTTTCCATTCGATGAAGTTGTGAAATCATGACTTCATTTCCGTCATGGAACTCACATTTTTCAATAGCAGCAATGTTTCCCACCTCCAACATATTTTTTAAATCCTCCAAATCATCATTTTGAACAAATTCAAAATCAGCATACATACCCATATGAGTAACAATGCCAAAATCAGTTTGTCTATGGAGCTTTCCAAGAGCAAGGGTGTGCATACAATGAAGACAATCAGATGCAAGATGCTAGTCTGTTGGAGAAAATCCAAAAGATGGAGGTAAACATGGTGCAATCTAGGGCTCAAGCACAAATGAAAGCATTTGGAATCAGTTGTGGAGCACCCTGTCCATGGGTGGGACCTTTCCCAAGGCATTACAGCCCTCAAGAGAAGCTTGACTTCATGATTGCAACGCTACCATTGCTTGCAAAGTGGATTGAAGGAATAGAGGTGTATGAGAGGAGTATTCAACAACCTTGTCAACGGGTAAGCACACCATCTCATGCCTTTTCTTTTCCTCTTTCCCAATATGTTTTATCTCAGCAGTGTCAAGTTTTAAACTCTCCATCTGCTTTCCTAAGTGTTGAATCCATTTCTCCACCCCCTAGTCTTCCACCTCATCTCAATTCTTCTGTCCTTTTCCCTTCCAAACATTTAGCTTCTCCACAAGAGCTAAATGAAACACCCTCTCCTCCAAAGAAATAATAGGTTTTACCTCCTCCACCACCACAAAAAATTACAAAAATCAGTCATGAAGGACAACAAAAAGAGAAGCCAAACAAGGATGAAGAAATTCAAATTTTGAAGAGTTGGGCTCTTAAATTTGGGATGAAGAAGATCCCTTTGCTGATGAAACCTTCATAAGAGGTTGGAGTTAAAGAACAAATGGTGGTCAGGATTGATTTTGTTATAGTAGAAGAAGAGCAAAAAGGAGTTGCAGATCAGCAATCAATTTGTTCAGAATATAGTGTCCATGTTGGCACCCTATTTGAAGGGAATGCCGATTCAATTCAAGTTGCACAATCAGCCATGGAGGAAGAAAGCTCAGAAGAAGATCTTGCAGTCCCAACTTGTCCTCTAGAGCAGTAGATTGAAGAGTTTGACTTGACAAACTTCATGCTAGAAGAAGAGTTCTATCAAGAGCAAGATTGCCTTCAAGTAGTAGAGGAGGGAGAAGCTGCTTCAAATCCAAAAGAAGAAGAGCACATTCTAGTTGTGGGGGAGAAAAGTGCAGATCCAAAGGCTTTGAGCACAAAGAAGGTTATAGAAGAACCTTCAGTTCTTCTCTCTACTTCATCTCTCTCAAGTTCTAGTACTGAAGAAGAGTTTGATCCCTCAAACTCAATGTTGGAGGATGAAAGAAACCATGGTGATCAAGTTGTAGATTAAGAGCATGCCATGGGAGAGGTTGAAAGTTTGCAGCAGGACAACAATGAGGTAGTTTACCTGTCTGATTTGGAGGACGGTTTTGATGAAGAAGAACCGATTGAGTTTCCACCATTCTCTCTTTCATCATGCATCTTCTAGACACAAGAGCTTGCTGTCATGAAGGAGAGTATTCATTTACAGTAGCCTGCATCTTATAGAAGCTCTTTGGAACTAAGATTGGAAGATTTTAATCTTTCATGTCCTTCATTAGAGGAAGAAAAAGGGTAGAAGGGTTCTAGCATTGCTTCCACACCATCCATTCAAGGTCTACAAGAGAACTCCATTCTTGGAATTGAAAATCAGAATTATAGGCATACTCAACGGATCAAACCTTGCCCAATCAGGTATTTGGCTTCATTAGAGCCAAAGGAGAAGCCACAACCAATCATGTTTGCTTCTAAGCATGAGGATGAGCTACAAAGTTCCAAGGATCAGCTGTCATACCTCTCCAATCCAAATGCGGAGTAACTAAAAGAGGTATTGGATTTGTTTTTAGTTGACACCTTGCTAATTTGGGTAGAAGACCAGCTTCTTGTTGATTTTCCACTCATCCAATCAACCATACTTAGCTCCAAATCATTTGCATGGCTACCAATTTTGAAGAAAGGAAGCTATTTTGCACAACCAGTTGCAGGGTTTGTTTAGCTCACCTTTGCTTCCATTTAGAGTAGAGTAGGTAGGTTTGCTTTCAGTAGAAGAAGTGCTTGTGCACACTCTGCATGTTCCATTTGGAGCATGTATGATTTTCAGTTTGTACATAGTTTTGGTGCTGCTGGTTTCGCTCTTGCACAATTCATTTTGATGGCATTTTGGTGGGAACAACTCCATGTCCAGTGGGATTAAAGCGGTTCAAAGGGAAGTTTTCAAAGTTTAGATCAGTTTTCAGGCTACTACTCATGACTCCATGCCCAATGGATTGCTTCAGGCTACTGATAATTCATCCAGTAGGCAGATGACCCCTCTGAGTCACCAATTTTTTTTTCTAAATGTGCCCCCTACTCATTTTGTGGCTAACTCCCTTTCATTCTTTCCTTCTATTGTGCGTCAGTCATAAATTTTTACTTTTCAAGCACTCAAATCTTTCTAAAAATGACACCATTGGATAGAGCTCTTTCTCAACTTTCCAGAAAGGTAAATTTTTCCTCCTAACTCCACGTATTTTTCAACTTATGGCTCGGTTGAGTTTTTGTGAGAAATTTTCCCTTGCAAGGCCCGTAACCAATCAGGAGCTGCCACGTGTCAAAGGGCGAAAAAACACCAAGCGACCCAAAGGAAAAAATGGTCAGGAAGGGCCCACGCCCAATCAGAACGTGCCATGTGGCACCTGGAGTGGCGGAGCGCAGGGAAAATTTGAAAAATGTTCCAAAGACCAAACGGGTAAAAATTCAAACTTTTTGCCTGCCGATCCAATTTTGGCCTGTTTTTGCCCTAAATCTTCAAATGGCCATAACTTTTGATCCAGAGCTCAGATTTTTGTGTTCTTTATATTAATTTAAAGATGGTGAAATTATCTATAAGATTCCATGGTCAATTTTAAATTTTGGTTCAGTTTAGAGGGAAAAAATCAAAAAACACTTCTGGTATGCGCCCATGGACAGAATTGACGTTTCAACAACCAATTTTAATGCAAAATGGGTCGTATTCTTCTCCGGCATGGTCAAAAATGTCGAGGGATGGGTCTGTCAAGTCACCCATGCTATTTTTAATGTATTTTGGTTAATGAGGAATGGCTCCCATGTTTTTTCATGTTTTCTCTCTCCTGGGTTCAACCAATGCACTGTAAAAGCCAGATTTGGCTCATTTTTCAAAGGTGGAACACTTTTTTTGCATAGCAAGCTTCTGTTTTCACTTTCAACAAGTGATTTTGGCAAGTATCAGACCTTCCATGGATTATAACAGGTTTTTCTACCTCTTTGGTGTTGGAATACAAGGATTTTGATGTTGAAAATCACAATGCAGGCTCTGTGAATGCTTTCAGTCCTTTGTATGTGTTGTTTGCTTCATTTCAAACCCTTGTTTACAGCTTATCAACCTATGCATGATGTTTTATGTTACAATTTCTGATTTGTGTCAATTTGCATGAGCAAGAACTGCTCACCACTCCTTTGGTGTATCACCCTTATCAATTTAGTTTTAATTTTTACATTTCTTATCCCTGTCTCCTTGCAAATTAGGATAAATTTAGGTTCTGAACCTCTGCAGTTGTGCAAATAATAGATCTAATCAGAGGATTTTGAGGAACCATCCTCTCATCTAGAGATTCCTCTCTCATCTTGCAAGTCCCACAATTAGAGAGAGGTTTCAATGTTATGCAATCACACTGGATGCCCTAAACATCAACTTAGAACCTTGATTTGCATCCAGGGGTCCTGCTGATTTACAAAAACAGTTGTTTGGTTAATTTCTGATCCTTCATTACAATTATTAGTTTTTACATGAGGTTCTTTGTTGCATTTTTATGGACTGTGTCAATCTACAGAAGTAAAAAATGCTCACCACTCCTTTGGTGCATCACCTATTAGCATTAGTTTTAGCTTTTTTGCATTCTCTATCTCTGTCTCCTTTGGAATTTAGGGTAGGGTTAGGAATATAGACCTCTGCAACTTGTAAGTGATAAATATGACCAGAGGAATTGAGGAACCAGCCTCTAAACTGGAGATTCCTTTCTCATTTTGTAAGTCCCACACATGGGGAAAGGATTCAATGTTGTGCAATCACACTGGATGCTAGTATGATCAAAATAGAAATCTGATCAACATCCAGGGGGTGCTACTAATTTTCCACAATAGTTTTGGCATGCCCAGTGGGAGATAGAAGTCTTCATATTCATTACAAAAAAATTGATGTGCGTTTGTTGCAAGTTTCTTGCTTTAAAAGAGCTATAAATTGCACATCTGGTGACTCCAAGGAAAAAGAATCAGCTAGTTTTAACAGTGCAGACCTGAAAACTCATGAGAAGAATCACTACAAGGTAAAGATTTGGAGAAGAAGAGGTGTTGTTTGAATATCTACAATTATATCCAAGAATAAGTCAAAGTGGGAGGAGAATCCAAAGGTCTCCATCTCCACCAAATATAACTCTCTCAACTCCTCCACTTGGTAGGCCTTTCATTCAATCGACAAGGGTTCTAAGGCCAATCAGAATGGCACAAAACAACCCCTATGTCAATTTCACTGGTAGCAGCCCACTTTCTCTCTCCAATCCCAGTTGCAGCATTGAAGAACATTCCATACTTCACTGGAGAAAATTAGACCACTCCTGGTGATCATGTTAAGGATATTGCTAACATTTGTGCAATCCATGAGATCAATGAGATGCAAGTTGTTGTCAAACTACTGACATCTTCATTCAAAGGGAAAACTTTGCAATGGTTCAGGAGTCTTTCTTTAGGTTCTATTAAAAATTGGAATCAGCTATGTATAGCCCTCCATGAGTAGTTTGGGGAAAAGGGAGACAACTTGTCCCTTTTGGAGCAGCTGACAACTATCAAAAGAGCTCCCAATGAGCAGCTGATTGATTTTAATTTCAGATTTCAAAGGACTTGGGAGAGAATTCCAGTGGCAGTCAGGCCAACAGTAGAAGGTGCTTTTCTTTATTACCTTAAAGCTTTAAATTCTGATATTTCTATGTTAATTCAGTCCATGGGAGACACAACTATCCCCATTGCTTATAACATTTCCATTAGAGCTGAAAATTGTTTGATTCAAGCTGGGAAGCTAGCTCCCAGGCCTCCAATGCCATTATTTCTAAGTTTAGAGAGCCCAAGTACTAGCCAAGTGCCTAATTTAGCTTCTATTCCCACTCCTAGAAATCAGAATTCAAGTGAAGCTTCCACTTCATCTTCTAGTGCCTCAAATGAACTTTAAGAAGTCACAAAGCAATTGTAAAATCTAGGTAATGAACTGGTTACACTCAAAAGGTAGCAAGCTCAAGGTTTTAGACCTTCCTTCTAGCCTCAAGCTCAGCCTAACAGGCAGCCATATCTACTCCAAAGACCACCCAATCTAGTTACAAATCTAAATCAAGCAAGGCCTCCTGCCAACAGACCATTTCAGCCCTATAATCCCAATGCTACATCTGCATCTAAAACATTAGTGCCAGTACAACACAATATAGCTCAAGATTATGATTGGTGTTTCCCATGCAATGAACCTCATAACCAGTCCATGTGCTTCAACGGTGCCTTGAATCAAGCATTAATGGTGACAGCAACTGGTGTGGAAGGTAGTCAAGGAAATAACTAGTAACAAGAAAAATTCTAGCAGTAATCAACTCCAAATGTTACCACACTTGTAAACTGGCAGGCAAAAGATTTTGGTGGCATGAACCAGATAGTTTCCCAAAGTGTTGCAGCCAACACAAGGTCAAAGACGAGAAATTTGGGTGAAGAATAGCCATTGGCCCCAACTAATTCATGACCTTCTGTCACCCACAAACTATTGGCAAGCAAAATGTAATCCCAAGCACACAAGGACTGCCTAAAACAGTTCCTAGGCAAACTCAAATGCCAGTTGTTGCTGCCCATATACAAGGGATGAATGTGCAGGCCAAGGGACAGCAAAAGGATACTTCATCCCCATTCAATATCATTGATCAGATGAAGAAGACAAATGTAAACATATCAATGTGGGAATCACTATCTATCCCAGGCCAAAGAGATTTGCTACAAGCTGCCATGAAGGACTGGTCAACTTCAAATCAACAAGTCCAAATGTAAGAGAAGGTGCTCACAAATGCTACCCAGCTTGAGGGGAATCATGGAGGACAGCAAGGTAAGATGTTGAAGCCCCATCCATTCTATGTTTCATTGATCATTGGGAACCAATTAGTACACAATTGCATGATTGATTCCAAGGCAAGTAGTTCAGTAATACCCAAGCAAATACTTGATCAGTTGGGAATTTAGTATGAAACCATATCCAAAGGGGTGGTGCAATTGGATGGGACAACAGTAACAACAGTTGGAGTGATTAAAAACTTGAGTCTTACTTTTCATGCCTGTCCCGACATGGTTGTTTTGCAAGATGTCTCAGTAATAGACCTTCCACCACTCTTTGCCCTATGTTTGTCAAGGGATTTCATAGCTAATATTGGAGGTTACTTATCTGCTGATTGGTCACACATGTTGTTTAGAACAAGATATGGAACCAAAGCCACAATGTGTTCTGAACCTATTGCAAACTTTCACATTGAGCCTTACACTCCAAGTTAGATCAATACCAATTGTTCAGCATTTGATCAAGAAGATTATCCAAGCACTGATGAAGCTGACACCAAGGTAGGAAGCATCCCAGTTTTGACTCTTGATGAATGGGCAAGAAAGGTGCATGCTTTTGATCCTTATCAAGAAATAGAAGAATCCGAGTTAGGAGTCTATTGCATGCATGAAGAAAATCATCCTATTCCTAGCATCACCAAGCTAAACCACAAGGATGACAATGAGGTATGGCAGTTGTTTTTTGATGTTTAAAGGAGTAGACAAGGTGCGAGAGGGGGAGCCATGCTGGTTTCACCTCAAGGAGTTAAGTATTAATCAACTTTTAGATTTCAGTTTGCATGCTCTAACAACACTACTGAATATGAAGCCTTGGTGCAAGGACTGCATTGGGCAATCAAGAAAGGGATAAAGAACTTGCAAGTCTTTGGTGACAGTGAGTTTATTGTCAACCAAGTTAAGGGGCAGAATTCTGTCAAGAATAATCTACTCAAGTGCTACAAGAACAGGGTGTGGGACCTCATTGAAGATTTTGAGGGCTTCAACATAAAATCCATTCCTAGAAAATAGAACCAAGCTGCTGACAGGCTTGCAGGAGTTGGGGCAGCCTTTGACGTTGTTGAGAGAATTCAAAAGGACAAGGTATAGCCAAACATCCATGTGATTGTGAGGCCTTCAGTGCCAAAAAACAATGTAAGTTGGCAAGTATTTGAAAATGATCAACAAATCATCCATTTCCTGCAAGAAGAGGTTGAGTTCTCAGCCAAAAATTAGGAAAAGTTGGAGCAGCAGTATGGTGACCAGGCGGTGCAGCTGAGAACCAACAAACTACCAAAGGGGCTTATTACTTTGGAGTCCATTTTCAATCCTAATGATCAGTTTAGGAAAGAGAAAGCAAACATCCAAGTGAAGGAAGAAGATTCAGTGTCCATCTCGGTAGGAGAAGGAAAATCACTCCAATTTGGCAAGATGACAACTAAGCAAGAAAGGTATGAGTTTATACAATTTTGTCAAGAATTCCCTGATGTGTTTGCTTGGAGCTATGAAGATTTGAAAGGTTTCAATGCTGAGTTAGCTCAACACACCATTGAATTGGATCCAAATACTAAGCCCATCAGGCAGAAAGAAAGGCCAGTCAAACCCCACATGGAGCCTCTCATGAGAAAAGAATTGAATAAGTTGATAGAATCAAGAATCATATTCCCTATCAAGCATTCTAGTTGGGTTTCCAACTTGGTTCCAGTAAAAAAAAAGAGTGGGGAAATCATATTGTGTGTTGACTTCAGAGATTTGAATAGAGCATCTCTTAAGGATCATTATCCACTTCCTTCCATGGAGCAGATTTTAGAAATTATTGCTGGCCCCAAGAGGTTTTCACTACTTGATGGCTATTCAGGGTATAATCAGATTATGGTGAAGGAAGAAGATCAGTTCAAGACAACCTTTACAACTAAATGGGGAACTTATGCATATAGGAAAATGCCATTTGGGCTGTCCAATGCCAGAGCTACCTTCCAAAGAGCAACGGACATGGCGTTCAAAGGTTTGATTAACAACATAGCGTTGATATATCTTGATGATATCACTGTTTTTTCAAAAAATACAGCAGACCACCTCTCTCATTTGAGACAAGTGTTCCAAAGGTGCAAAATATTTGGAGTCTCCTTAAATCCTAAAAAATTTATTTTCTTAGCTCATGAAGGAAACCTCCTTGGTCATATTGTCTCCAAAGAAGGATTAGCAATTGATCTAGAAAGAGTTGAAGCCATAAGAGCACTACCATTGCCAAGCCACAAGAAGGCCCTTCAGAGTTTCTTGGGGAGAATAAATTTTGTTCGGAGGTTTGTCCCAGATTTTGCATCCCTTGTCAAGCCCATCACCAAGATGTTAAAGAAAAGCATGGCTTTCAAATGGACAACAGAATGCAAGGAGAGTTTTGAAGCAACCAAAGAAGTCATCTCTCAAGCCCTAGCTCTCATCAACCCGGATTTCTCCAAGGATTTCATCCTCTATGCATTTGGGGGTGATGATACTATCTCTGTAATTTTGGTACAGCAGAACAAGGACAATGATGAGAAGCTAATTGCTTTCTTCAGCCAAAGCCTAGAGGACTATGAGGTGAGATATTCTTTCATTGAGAAGCATGTTCTTGTAGTAATCAGGAGCTTGAAGAAATTCAAGCATCTAGTTTCAAACAATAAGGTCCAATTGTTGGTTTCTCATGCGGGAGTTAAAGAATTCCTCCTCAACAAAGACTTAATTGAAAAGAGAGCAGGTTGGATTACTCGTGTCATGGAGTATGACATAGAGATCAAGGTCACCAAGTTGGTCAGAGGAAAAGGACTATGCGAGCAGATGATTTTGAGCAAGCAAGAGGAAGCATGTAATGAGAAAGAGACTATTTTGAAGTTGCAAGACAGCCATAAGCAAGGAAGTACTCAAGAGGAAAATAATGGTGTCCCCACTCCTTGCTGGACCCAAATTATAATGCACTTCCTAAGCACAGGCCTATGCCCTCCAGAGATGAACAAGACTCAAAGAAGACACTTCATATTGCAGGCTTTCCCATATGCCCTTATTGATGGTGTCTTATTCAAAAGAGATGTGAATGAAGTACTATTGAGATGCATTGGTAGAAATCAGATTCATAGGATGTTGGAAGATTTCCATGGTGGACCAGCTGGTGGTCATTTTGCACCAAGAGTGACAGCTCTAAAGATCATGAGGGTTGGCTATTATTGGCCAAAGATTTTTAATGATTGTTATGCATGGATCAAGAGGTGCAAGAATTGTGCATTCTTCACAGGTAAAGAGAGGCTAGCTGCCCTTCCATTGCATCCAATTTCAGTTGACCAGCCATTCATGCAATGGGGTTTAGACTTCATTGGAGTCATTAATCCCAATTCAAGCCAAGGGCACAAGTAGATTTTAACATCCACAGATTACTTCACTAAGTGGACTGAAGCAGTAGCACTCAAGGAAGCAAATGAATCTAGCATCCTAGACTTCTATGAGGGAATAATAACCAGATTTGGTGTACCTGCTACAATAATATCAGATAATGCATTGGTATTCATCGGGTCCAAGGTGAATGAATCTGCTATCAAGAATGGGATCTACCTAAGTACTTCATCAAACTATTGTTGTTGCAAATCAGTAGCACCCCTGGATGTAAATCAAGGTTCTGAATTGATGTTTTAGGCATCCAGTGTGATTGCACAACATGGAAACCTCTCTCCAAGTGTGGGACTTGTGAAAATGAGAGAGTAATCTCTAGATTAGAGGCTGGTTCCTCAAACTCCTCTGATTTAGATCTATATTTTGCACAACTATAGAGGTTCAGATCCTAATCCTACTCTAAAGTACAAGGAGATAGGGATAAAAATGCAAAAATGAAACTAAACTAAAGATGGTGATGCACTAAAATGAGTGGTGAAACATTTTTTGCCATGTAAATAGACACAAATTCATGAAATGCAACAAGGGAAAACATACACAAGCTGATAGATGTAATTAGAGGTCTAAAAATGAAGTAAAACAATACAAACAGAGGACTGAAAGCATTCACAGAGTTTGCACTGTCAATTCCATGTAAAAATATCTTGCATTCCACCCTCAAAGAGGTATAAACCTGCTACAATACTTGAAAAAGGTATGATTCTTACAACTATCACTTGCTGGACGTGAAAGAAGAAGTTTTCAATGCCAAAAAGTGTTCAAACATGAATAAATGAGCCAAATCTGGCTTTTACAGTACATGGGTCGAGCCCAGGAGAGAGAAAACATGAAAAAAACATGGGAGCCATCCCTCATTGATGGAAAATACATTAAAAAAGCATGGAGGACCGTAAAAACCCATACCCTGTCATTTTTTACAATATTGGAGAAGAATGCGACCCATTCTGTATTAAATTTGGTTGTTGAAATGTCATTTATGCCCATAGACATGTACCAGAACTATTTTTGAATTTTCTCTCTCCAAACTAAACCAAAATTAGAAATTGACCATAAAATCATTTAGATAATTTTAACATCTTTCCAATGATATAAAGAACGTGAAAATCTGAGCTCTGGATCAAAATATATGATTGATTGAAGATTTAGGGCAAAAAAGGCCCAAAAAATGGATTGGCGGGAAATTTTTTCAAATTTTACCTTTTTTCTGTCTTTGGAAAAAAATTTCAAAAATTCCCTGCACTCTGCTGGTCAGATGCCACGTGGCAATCTCTGATTCACTCTGGAATTCTCTCTCCTTCTCAAACACTTAGCCAATTTTTCATTGCGCCTTCCCCTTGTGACACGTGTCACACTGTGATTGGTCCGCGGGCCCCACGGGCAAAAATTTCCATTTGAACCTTCGACCAAAATACTTGGAAAATTTTCAAATTTTCCTCCAACCCCCGAACTCCTTTCCCACATGGCAGCTTCCTATTGGCTGCAGACCTTAAATGGGAAAATTTTCCACAAAAACTGCACTGAGCCATAACTTGAAAAATATAAGGAGTTAGGAGGCAAACTTTACCTTTCTGGAAAGCTGAGAGAGAGCTCTATCTGATGGTGCCATTTCTAAAAAGCCTTGAGTTCCTGAAAATTAAAGAATGTAGACTGAAGCACAAGAGAGGTAAGAACACAAAGAGTTAGCCACAAAAACGAGCTGGGGCACCATTTTGGATAACAATTTTGGCGACTCAGAGGGGTCATCTGCCTGCTAGATGAAATTACCAGTTGCCTGAAGCAGTCCATTGGGCATGGAGTCATCAAATATTCTATTTAGAACCTCAACTGACTTAGAATGTGCAAGGAGGAAGATGGAATATCACATGATGGAAGCAAGGACTGCAAAACATCTCCAGGGACAACAAGCTGTGCCAAAGCACTTATGGAAAGCAAAACTAACCTACAACAAAACAATGTGCAAAGCACTTGGAGGAATGAAAATCTAATCTAATATTTACAAGGTGGTAAATTTCCCTCTAGAAGCAATGCTTGAGATAGATTCCATTGACTGGAATTTGTAATTCTTCACCATCCAATGAGGCCAATTGGAAAGCATTATTGTTCTTGCACTTTGTGACCATGTATGGGCCACTCCAAATGGCATCAAATTTTGAATGCCTTCCCGGTTTTGCTCTATCCACATCCCATTTCAACACTAGATTTCCAACCTGAAAAGATCTATCCTTGGCCTTCTTATCAAAGGTATTTTTGATCAAAGCTTGATCCTTTTCCATTGCTTGGGATGCCTGATTTCTGACCTCGTGCATCTCTATCAACTCTGCATATCTCACCTCCATGGGCTCAAACTCTGGCAACTCTAATTGCTTCATGAGTTCCAATGTTGGCAACTCAAGTGACATGGGCAAGATTGCCTCTCTTCCATAAACAAGCTTGAATGGAGAGTTACCTGTGGATCTCTTGGGAGTTATCCTATCAGCCCATAAGGTTGATTTCAGTTTGGTATGGCAAGACCTTTGATTTTCATCAAGAGTCCTCCTAATGATCCTCAACAAGTTCTTGTTTGTAGACTCAGCCTGGCCATTACCTTGAGGGTAATAATTTGATGAAGTGCTTAGGTAGATCCCATTCTTGACAGCCCACTCAGTCACCTTGGATCTAATGAATGCCAATGCATTATATGAGATTATTGTAGTAGGTATACCAAATCTGGTTGCTATCCCCTCATAAAAGTCTAAGATGCTGGACTCATTTGCTTCTTTGAGTGCTACTGCTTCAGTCCACTTGGTGAAGTAGTCCGTGGCTGTCAAAATTCATTTGTGCCCTTGACTTGAATTAGTTTTAATGACTCTAATGAAGTCCAAACTCCATTGCATGAATGACTGGTCAACTGAGATTGGATGCAATGGAAGGGCAGCAAGTCTCTCTTTTCCTGTGAAGAATGCACAATTCTTACACCTCTTGATCCATGCATTGCAATCACTGAAAATTTTAGGCCAATAATAACCAGCCTTCATGATTTTTAGAGCTGTCACTCTCAGTGCAAAATGACCACCAGCTGATCCACCATGGAACTCTTCCAACACCCTATGAATCTGATTTGTGCTAATGCATCTCAGCAGCACTCCATTCACATCTTTCTTGAACAAAACTCCATCAACAATGGCATATGGGATAGCCTGCAATCTGAAGTGTCTTCTTTGAGTCTTGTTCATCTCCAGAGGGCATAGGCCTGTGCTTACGAAGTGCATTATACCTTGGGTCCAGCAAGGAGTGGTGGCAGCATTGTTTTCTTCTTGAGTGCCACATGGCTCATGGCTGTCTTGAATTGTCAAAATAGCCTCTCCTTCATTACATGCTTATTTTTGCTTCCCCAAAACTAGCTGCTCACATAATCCTTTTCCTCTTACTAGCTTGGTGATTTTGATCTCAATGTCATAGTCCATGACACGGGTGATCCAACCTGCCCTTTTCTTGTTCAAATATTTGATGAGGAGGAAGTCCTTAACCTTAGCATGTGAGACCAACAACTAGACCTTGTTGTTTGAAACTAAATTCTTGAATTTCTTCAAGCTTCTGATTACTGCCAGCACATGCTTCTCAATAAAAGAGTACTTCACCTCATAGTCATCTAGGCTCTGGCTGAAGTAGGTAATTGGATGCTCATCATTATCCTTGTTCTGCTGTACCAAAATGCTAGAAATAGTGTCATTACCTCCAAATGCATAGAGGATGAAATCCTTGGAGAAGTCCGGGTTGATGAGAGTTGGTGCTTGAGAAATGGATTCTTTGATTGCTTCAAAACTCTCCTTACCTTCTGTTGTCCACTTGAAAGCCATGCTCTTCTTTAACATTTTGGTGATGGGCTTGACAAGGGCTGCGAAATCTGGGACAAACCTCCGAACAAATTTTATCCTCCCCAAGAAACTTTGAAGGGATTTCTTGTGGCTTGGCAATGGTAGTGCTCTTATGGCTTTGACTCTCTCTAGATCAATTACTATTCCTTCTTTGGAGACAATATGGCCAAGGAGATTTCCTTCATGTGTAAGAAAGATACACTTCTTAGGATTCAAAGACACTCCAAATTTCCTACACTTCGTGAAAATTTGTCTCAAATGAGAGAGGTGGTCTACTACATTTTTGGAAAAAATAGTGATATTATCAAGGTAAATCAGCACCACGTTGTTAATCAAACCTTTGAACGCCATGTCCATTGCTCTTTGGAAGGTAGCACCAACGTTGGACAACCCAAATGGCATCTTCCTGTATGCAAAAGTTCCCCATTTGGTTGTGAAGGCTGTCTTGAATTGGTCTTCTTCCTTCACCATAATCTGATTGTAGCCAAAGTAGCCATCAAGTAGTGAAAACCTCTCGGAGCCAGCCATAACTTGCAAGATTTTCTCTATGGAAGGGAGTGGGTAATGGTCCTTGAGAGATGCTCTATTTAAGTCTCTGAAATCAACACACAATCTGATCTCTCCACTCTTCTTTCTGACTGGAACCAAGTTGGCAACCCAACTAGAATGCTTGATTGGGAATATGATTCT
Organism: Taxus chinensis; assembly: GCA_019776745.2. Lineage (NCBI taxonomy): Eukaryota > Viridiplantae > Streptophyta > Pinopsida > Cupressales > Taxaceae > Taxus > Taxus chinensis. Next base: position 476,392,094 of record CM034147.1, on the reverse strand, counting down.
TGACTCAATCAGCTTGTCCAATTCTTTCCTCATGAGAGGCTCCATGTGTGGACTGATTGGTCTTTGTTTCTTCCTGACAGGCTTAGTATTTGGATCCAATTCAATGGTATGCTGAGCTAAGTTGGGATTGAAACCTTTCAAATCTTCATAGCTCCATGAAAACACATCAGGGAACTCTTGACACAGTTGTACGAACTCATACCTTTCTTGATTAGTTGTCATCTTTCCAATTTGCAATGGTTTGTTCTCTTCTACCAAGATGGATACTGAATCCTCTCTCTTGACCTGAATGTTTGCTTTCTCCTTTCTAAACTAATCATTGGGATTAAAAATGGACTCCAAAGTGATAAGTCCCTTGGGTAGCTTGTTAGTTCTCAGCTGTACCACTTGGTCACCATACTGCTATTCCAATTTTTCTTGATTCTTAGTTGAGAACTTAGCTTCTTCTTGTAAGAAATGGATGATTTGTTGGTCATTCTCAAACACTTGCCAACTGACATTGTTATCTGGCACTGAAGGCCTCACAATCACGTGGATGTTTGGCTGTACCTTGTCTTGTTAAATGCTTTCCACAATGTAAAAGGCTACCCCTACTGCTGCAAGCCTGTCAGTAGCTTGATTCTCTTTCCTAGGAATGGATTTGATGCCAAAACCCTCAAAATCTTCCATGAGGTCCCACACCCTGTTCTTGTAGCACCTGAGTAGATCATTCTTGGCAGCATGCTGTCCCTTGACGTGATTTACAATCAATTCACTGTCACCAAAGACTTGCAAGTTCTTTATTTTCTTCTTGATTACCCAATGCATCCCTTGCACTAAGGCTTCATATTCAATGTTATTGGAGCATGCAAACTGAAATCTAAAATATGAATAATATCTTACTCCTTGAGGTGAAACAAGCATGGCTCCACCTCCTGCACCTTGTCTACTTCTTGATCCATCAAAAAATAGCTGCCATACCTCATTGTCATCCTTCTGGTTTGGCTTGGTGATGTTAGGAATAGGCTGATTTTCTTCATGTATACAATAGACCCCTAGCTCATATTCTTCTACTTCTTGATAAGGATCAAAAGTATGTACCTTGTTTTCCCATTCATCAAGAGTTAGATCCAGGATGCTCCCAGCCTTGGTGTCAGCTTAATCGGTGCTTGGGCGGTCTTCTTGATCAAATGCTGAACAATTGGCGTTGATCTGACTTGGAGTGTAAGGCTCAATGTGGAAGTTTGCAATAGGTTCAGACCTGATTATAGCCTTAGTTCCATACCTCATTCTAAATAGCATGTGTGACAAATCAGTAGACAAATATCTCCCAATATTGGCTATGAAGTCCCTTGACAAGCATAGGGCAAAGAGTGGTGGAAGGTCTATGACTGATACATCTTGTGAAACAACAACATTTGGACATGCATGCAAGGTAAGACTCAAGTTTCTAATCACCCCAACTGTTGTTACTGCTATCCCATCTAGCTGCACTACCCCTTTGGATATGCTTTCATACTGGAGCCCTAGCTGATCAGCTATTTTTTTAGGCATCACTGAGCTACTTGCCCCGGAATCTATCATGCAATTGTGCACTAACTGATTTCCAATGATTAATGAAACATAGAAAGGAGGGGGCTTCAAAATTTTACCTTGCTGTCCTACATGATTTCCCTCAGGCTAGGAAACATTTGTGAGCACTTTCTCTTGCATCTAAACTTGTTGATTCGAAGTTGGCCAGTCCTTCATGGCAGCTTGTAACAAGTCTCTTTGGCCTGGGATAGATAGGGATTCGCACATTGATATATTAACATTTGTCTTCTTCATCTGATCAATGATACTGAATGGTGATGAAGGATCTCTTTGTTGTCCCTTTGCTTGTACATTCACTCCTTGCACATGGGCAACAATAACTGGTATTTGAGTTGGTCTAGGAGCTGTTCTTGGCTGCCCTTGTGCATTTGAAATTGGATTTTGCTTGCCAACCATTTGTGGAGCCATGGAAGGTTGTGGATTGGTTGGAGCTAATGGCTGTTCTTCACCCAAATTCCTTCTTTTTGACCTTGTGTTGGCTGCAAGACCTTGGGAAACTGCTTGATTCATGCCACAAAAATCCTCTGCTTGCCAATTTACCAACGTGGTGTCATTTGGGGCTGATTGCTGTTGGAATGTTTCTTGTTATTGGTTGTTTCCTTGACTACCCTCACCCTCCACACCAGTAGTTGTCACCATTAATGCTTGATTCAAAGCACCATTGAAGCACATGGATTGGTTATGAGGTTCATTGCATGGAAAACACCAGTCATACTCCTGAGCAATGTTGTTTTGTGTTGGCACCAATGCCTTAGAGGCAGATATGGCATTTGGATTGTAGGGCTGAAATGGTCTATTGGTAGGAGGCCTTGTTTGATTCATATTTGCAGCTGGATTAGGGGGTCTTTGTGGTTGGTATGGCTGCCTGTTGAGCTGAGCTTGGGGCTGGTAAGAAGGTCTAAAACCTTGGGCTTGATGCCTCTTGAGAGTGACTGGCTCATTGCCTAGGTTTTGCAATTGCTTCATGACTTCTTGAAGCTCATTTGGGGCACTTGGAGATGAAGTAGAAGCTTCATTTGAACTTTGATTTCTAGGAGTGGGAGAAGGAGCCAAATTAGGTGCTTGATTGGTATTTGGACTCTCTAAACTTGGAAACAATGGCATGGGAGGTCTAGGGGCTAGTTTTCCAGCTTGGATCAAACAATTTTCAGCCCTAATGGCAATGCTATAAGCCATAGGGATAGTTATGCCTCCCATGGACTGAATCAACATAGAAATATCAGAAATTAGAGCTTTGAGATAGTAGAGAAAAGCACCTATTGCTGTTGGTCTGGCTGCCACTAGAATTCTCTCCCAAGTCTTTTGAAATCTGAAGTTGAAATCAGTCAGCTGCTCATTGGGAGCTCTCTTGATGGTTGTCAGCTGCTCCAAAAGAGACAAGTTGTCTCCCTTCTCTCCAAATTGCTCATAAAGTGCTATACATAGCTGATTCCAATTTGTGATAGAACCAGCTCCAAGGCTTCTAAACCATTACAATGCTTTCCCCTTGAATGAAGATGCCAACAATTTGATAGTCACTTGCATCTCATTGATTTCATGAATTGCACAAAGATTGGTAATGTCTTTAACATGATCACCTGGAGTAGTCTGATTTTCTCCATTGAAGTAGGGAATGTTCTTCAAGGCTGCAATTGGAATTGGATGTTGTGCATTGAGGGCAGGTGGGCTGCTACCTATAAAGTTGACATAGGGGTTGTTTTGTGCCATTCTAATTGGTCTTAGAACACTTGATTGAATGAAAGGCGTACCAAGTGGAGGAGTTGAGAGAGTTTTGTTTGGTGGAGATGGAGACCTTTGGATTCTCCTCCCACTTTGCCTTACTCTTGGAGATAACTGTAGTTATTCAAACAACACCTCTTCTTCTCTAGCTCTTGGCCTTGTGGTGATTATTCTCATGAGTTTTCAGTTCTGCACTGCTGAAACTAGTTGATTCTTCCCCTTGGAGTCACCAGATATGCAAATTATAGCTCTTTTCAAGTAAGAAAATTGCAGCAGATGCACATCAACTTTTCTGTGATAAAAATGAGACCTCTAAGGTCCCACTGGGCGTGCCAAAAATGTTGTTGCAAATCAGCAGCACCCCTGGATGCAAATCAAGGTTCTAAATTGATGTTTTAGGAATCTAATGTGATTGCACAACATGGAAACCTCTCTCCAAGTGTGGGACTTGTGAAAATGAGAGAGGAATCTCATGATTAGAGGCTAGTTCCTCAAAATCCTCTGATTTAGATCTATATTTTACACAACTACAGAGGTTCAGATCCTAATCCTACTCTAAATTGTAAGGAGACAGGGATAAAAATGCAAAAATGAAACTAAACTAAAGATGGTGATGCACCAAAAGGAGTGGTGAAACATTTTTTGCCATGTAAATAGACACAAATTCATGAAATGCAATAAGGGAAAACATACACAAGCTGATAGATGTAACTAGACGTCTTAAAATGAAGTAAAACAATACAAACAGAGGACTGAAAGCATTCACAGAGTTTGCACTGTCAATTCCATGTAAAAATATCTTGCATTCCACCCTCAAAGAGGTATAAACCTGCTACAATACTTGAAAAAGGTCTGATTCTTACAAATATCACTTGTTGGAGGTGAAAGAAGAAGTTTTCTATGCCAAAAAGTGTTCAACCATGAAGAAATGAGCCAAATCTGGCTTTTACAGTACATGGGTCGAGCCCAGGAGAGAGAAAACGTGAAAAATGCAAGGGAGCCATCCCTCATTGATGGAAAATGCATTAAAACAACATGGAGGACCTTACAACCCCATACCCTGTCATTTTTGACGATATTGGAGAAGAATGCAACCCATTCTGTATTAAATTTGGTTGTTGAAATGTCATTATTGTTGCAAATTAGCAGCACCCCTGGATGCAAATCAGGTTTCTAAGTTGATGTTTCAGGCATCTAGTGTGATTGCACAACATTGAAACCTCTCTCCAAGTGTGGGACTTGTAAAATGAGAGAGGAATCTCTAGATTAGAGGCTGGTTCCTCAAACTCCTTTGATCAAATCTATTATTTGCACAACTGTAGAGGTTCAGATCCTAATTTTATCTTAATTTGCAAGGAGACAGGGATAAGAAATGTAAAAATTAAAACTAAACTGATAAGGGTGATACACCAAAGGAGTGGTGAGCACTTCTTGCTCATGAAAATTGACACAAATCAGAAATTGCAACATAAAACATCATGCACAGGTTGATAAGCTGTAAACAAGGGTTTGAAATGAAGCAAACAACACATACAAAGGACTGAAAGCATTCACAGAGCCTGCATTGTGATTTTCAACATCAAAATCCTTGTATTCCAACACCAAAGAGGTAGAAAAACCTGTTACAATCCCTAGAAGGTCTAATACTTGCCAAAATCACTTGTTGAAAGTGAAAACAGAAGCTTTTTGTGCAAAAAAAGTGTTCCCCCTTTGAAAAATGAGCCAAATCTGGCTTTTACAGTGCATGGGTCGAGCCTAGGAGAGAGAAAACATGAAAAAATGTGGGAGCCATTCCCCATTGACCAAAATGCATTAAAAACAGCATGGAGGTCCTTACAAACCCATGCCCTGACATTTTTGACCATGCTGGAGAAGAATGTGACCCATTTTGCATTAAAATTGGTTGTTGAAACATCAGTTCTGTCCATTGGCACATACCAGAAGCGTTTTTTTATTTTCTCCCTCCAAACTGAACCTAAATTCAAAAAATGACCATGGAATCTTGTAGAGCATTTCACCAACTTTCCATTGATGTAAAGAACGTGAAAATCTGAGCTTTGGATCGAAAGTTATGGCAATTTGAAGTTTTAGTCGGATCACTTTGATATATTTGACCTGGATACGTGGCGAGTTCTAATTGGCTGCGGACCTTGCAAGGGAAAATTTCCAACAAAAACTCTGCCGAGCCATAACTTGAAAAATACGTGGAGTTAGGAGGAAATCTTTACCTTTCTAGAAATCTGAGAAAGAGCTCTATCCAATGGTGTCATTTCCAGAAGGTTTTGAGTGCCTAAAAAGTAAAAATTTATGACTGAGGCACAATAGAAGGAAAGAATGAAAGGGAGTTAGCCACAAAATGAGTAGGGGACACATTTGGATAACAATTTTGGTGACTCAGAGGGGTCATCTGCCTGCTGGATGAATGATCAGTAGCTTGAAGCAATCCATTGGGCATGGAGTCATGAGTAGTAGCCTGAAAACTGATCTAAACTTTGAAAACTTCCCTCTGAACTGCTTGAATCCCAATGGACATGGAGTTGTTCCCACCAAAATGCCATCAAAACAAACTATCCAAGAGTGAAACCAGCAGTAGCAAAACTATGTACAAACTGAAAATCATACAGGCTCTAAATGGAACATGCAGAGTGTGCACAAGCACTTCTTCTACTGAAAGCAAAGGTGACCTAAATGAACCCTGCAACTGGTTGTGCAAAATAGCTTCCTTTCTTTAAAATTGCTAGCTATGCAAATGATTTGGAGCTGAGTATGGCTGATTGGATGAGTGGAAAATCAACAAGAAGCTGGTCTTCTACCCAAATTAGCAAGGTGTCAACTAAAAAAAATCCAATACCTATTTTAGTTGCTCTACATTTGGATTGGAGAGGTATGACAGCTGATCCTTGGAACTTTGCAGCTCATCCTCATGATTAGAAGCAAGCATGACTAGTTGTGGCTTCTCCTTTGGCTCCAATGAAGCCAAATACCTGATTGGGCAAGGTCTAATTTATTGAGTATGCCCATAATTCTAATTTTCAACTCCAAGAATGGAGTTCTCTTGTAGACCTTGAATGGATGGTGTGGAAGCAATGGTAGAACCCTTCTGCCCTTTCTCTTCCTCCAATGAAGGACATGAAAGATTTAAATCTTTCAATCTTGGTTCTAAAGAGCTTCTATAAGATGCTGGCTACTGCAAATGAATACTCTCCTCCATGACAGCAAGCTCTTGTGTTTGGAAGATGGATGATGAAAGAGAGAATGGTGGAAACTCAACCGGTTCTTCTTCATCAAAATAGTCCTCCAAATCAGACAGGTAAACTGCCTCATTGTTGTCCTGCTGCAAATGTTCAACCTCTCCCATGGCGTTCTCTTGATCTGTAACTTGATCACCATGGTTTCTTTCATCCTCCAGCATTGAGTTTGAGGGATCAAACTCTTCTTCAGTACTAGAACTTGAGAGAGATAAAGTAGAGAGAAGAACTGAAGGTTCTTCTATAACCTGCTTTGTGCTCAAAGCCTTTAGATCTGCACTTTTCTCCCCCACACCTAGAATGTGCTCCTCTTCCTTTGGATTTGGAGCAGCTTCTCCTTCCTCTTGCTGTCCCTCATGACTGATTTTTGTAATTTGAATTGGATCAACATTTCCTTCAAATAGGGTGCCAACATGGACACTATATTCTGAACAAATAGATTGCTGATCTGTAACTCCTTTTTTCTCTTCTTCTGCTGCAAAAAAATCAGTCCTGACCACCATTTGTTCTGTAACTCCAACCTCTTCTGAAGGTTTCATCAGCAAAGGGATCTTCTTCATCCCAAATTTAAGAGCCCAACTCTTCAAAATTTGAATTTCTTCATCCTTGTTTGGCTTCTCTTTTTGCTGTCCTTCATGACTGATTTTTGTAATTTTTGTGGTGGTGGAGGAGGTAAAACCTCTTGTTTCTTTGGAGGAGAGGGTGTTTCATTTAGCTCTTGTGGAGGGGATGACTGTTTGGAAGGGAAAGGGACAGAAGAATTGAGATGAGGTGGAAGACTAGGGGTGGAGAAATGGATTCAACACTTGGGACAGTAGATGGAGAGTTTAAAACTTGACACTATTGAGATAAAACAGATTGGGAAAGAGGAAAAGAAAAGGCATGAGATGGTGTGCTTACCCATTGACAATTTTGTTGAATACTCCTCTCATACACCTCTATTCCTTCAATCCACTTTGCAAGCAATGGCAGCCTTGCAATCATGAAGTCAAGCTTCTCTTGAGGGCTGTAATGCCTTGGGAAAGGTCCCACCCATGGATAGGGTGCTCCACAACCGATTCCAAATGCTTTCATTTGTGCTTGAGCCCTGGATTGCACCATGCTTACCTCCATCTTTTGGATTTTCTCTAACAAACCAGCATCTTACATCTAATTGTATTCATTGTATGCACACCCTTACTCTTGGAAAGCTCCATAGCCAAACTGATTTTGGCATTGCTGCTCATATGGGTATGTATGCTGATTTTTAATTTGTTCAAAATGCTGATTTGGAGGATTTAAAAAACATGTTGGAGGTGGGAAACATTACTACTGTTGTAAATGTGAGTTCCATGATGGAAATGAAGTCATGATTGCACAACTTCATGGAATGGAAAAGAATAAAAGAGATGGAAAGAATAATGGATGGAAATGGATGAAAAACAGGTCTGCAACTTCAGAAATGGGTTGCTGATCAGATGGAGTCGCCAGATGTGTTTGCAAGTGCCTCCAAAGGCTGAAATCTTCACAGGAACACACCAACTTGTAAAAGATGAAGTGGAAGACCTCTAAGGTCCCACCGGGCGTGCCAAAACTGTGTTGCAAATCAGCGGCACCCCTGGATGCAAATCAGGTTTCTAAGTTGATGTTTCAGGCATCCAGTGTGATTGCACAACATTGAAACCTCTCTCCAAGTGTGGGACTTGTAAAATGAGAGAGGAATCTCTAGATTAGAGGCTGGTTCCTCAAACTCCTTTGATCAGATCTATTATTTGCACAACTGTAGAGGTTCAGATCCTAATTTTATCTTAATTTGCAAGGAGACAGGGATAAGAAATGTAAAAATTAAAACTAAACTGATAAGGGTGATACACCAAAGGAGTGGTGAGCACTTCTTGCTCATGAAAATTGACACAAATCAGAAATTGCAACATAAAACATTCATGCATAGGTTGATAAGCTATAAACAAGGGTTTGAAATGAAGCAAACAACACATACAAAGGACTGAAAGCATTCACAGAGCCTGCATTGTGATTTTCAACATCAAAATCCTTGTATTCCAACACCAAAGAGGTAGAAAAACCTGTTACAATCCCTAGAAGGTCTAATACTTGCCAAAATCACCTGTTGAAAGTGAAAACATAAGCTTACTGTGTAAAAAAAGTGTTCCCCCTTTGAAAAATGAGCCAAATCTGACTTTTACAGTGCATGGGTCGAGCTCAGGAGAGAGAAAACATGAAAAAATGTGGGAGCCATTCCCCATTGACCAAAATGCATTAAAAACAACATGGAGGTCCTTACAAACCCATGCCCTGACATTTTTGACCAAGCTGGAGAAGAATGCGACCCATTTTGCATTAAGATTGGTTATTGAAACGTCAGTTTTGTCCATGGGTGCGTACCAGAATAATTTTTTGATTTTTCTCCCTCTAAACTGAACCTAAATTAAAAAAATGACCATGGAATCTTGTAGAGCATTTCACCATCTTTCTATTGATGTAAAGAACTCAAAAATCCAAGCTCTGGATCGAAAGTTATGGCGATTTGAAGTTTTAGGGAAAAAATAGGCCAAAATCAGATCGCTTTGATATTTTTGACCTGGACACATGGCAAGTTCTGATTGGCTACGGACCTTGCAAGGGAAAATTTCCCACAAAAACTCCGCTGAGCCATAACTTGAAAAATACGTGGAGTTAGGAGGAAATCTTTACCTTTCTAGAAAGCTGAGAAAGAGCTCTATCCAATGGTGTCATTTCTAGAAGGTTTTGAGTGCCTAAAAAGTAAAAGTTTATGACTGAGGCACAATAGAAGGAAAGAATGAAATGTAGTTAGCCACAAAATGAGCAGGGGGCACATTTGGATAACAGTCATTTCTAGCCATGGACACGTACCAGAACCGTTTTTGAATTTTCTCTCTCTAAGCTAAACCAAAATTAAAAATTGACCATGGAATCATGTAGAGAATTTTAACAGCTTTCCAATGATATAAAGAACGTGAAAATATGAGCTCTGGATCAAAAGATATGATCGTTTGAAGATTTAGGGCAAAAAATGGCCCAAAAAACGGATCGGCGGGAAAATTTTTCAAATTTTACCTTTTTTTTGTCTTTGGAAAAAAATTTCAAAAATTCCCTGCGCTCCACTGGTCAGATGCCACATGGAAATCTCTGATTCACTCTTGAATTCTCTCTCCTTCTAAATTACTAAGCAAAATTTTCATTGCGCCTTTCCCTTGTGACACGTGTCACACTGTGATTGGTATGCGGGCCCCGCGGGCAAAAATTTCCATTTGAACCTTTAACCAAAATACTTGGAAAAATTTCAAATTTTCCACTGACCCTCGAACTCCTCTGCCATGTGCCAGCTTCCTATTGGCTGTGGGCCTCAAATGGGAAAATTTTCTACAAAAACTCCATTGAGCCATAACTTGAAAAATATAAGGAGTTAGGAGGCAAACTTTACCTTTCTAGAAAGCTGAGAGAGAGCTCTATCTGATGGTGCCATTTCCAAAAAGCCTTGATTTCCTAAAAATAAAAAAATTTAGATTAAGGCACAAGAGAGGCAAGAACACAAGGAGTTAGCCACAAAAACGAGCTGGGGCACCATTTTGGATAACAATTTTGGTGACTCAGAGGGGTCATCTGCCTGCTAGATGAAATTACTAGTTTCCTGAAGTATTCCATTGGGCATGGAGTCATCAAATATTCTGTTTAGAACCTCAACTGACTTAGAATGTGCAAGGAGGAAGATGAAATATCACATGATGGAAGCAAGGACTGCAAAACATCTCCAGGGACAACAAGCTGTGCCAAAGCACTTAGGGAAAGCAAAACTAACCTACAACAAAACAATGTGCAAAGCACTTGGAGGAATGAAAATCTAATCTAATATTTACAAGGTGGTAAATTTCCCTCTAGAAGAAATGCTTGAGATAGATTCCATTGACTAGAATCTGCAATTCTTCACCATCCAATGAGGCCAATTGGAAAGCATTGTTGTTCTTGCACTTCGTGACCATGTATGGGCCACTCCAAATGGCATCAAATTTTGAATGCCTTCCCGATTTTGATCTATCCACATCCCATTTCAACACTAGATCTCTAACCTGAAAAGATCTATCCTTGGCCTTCCTATCAAAGGTATTTTTGATCAAAGCTTGATCCTTTTCCATTGCTTGGGATGCCTGATTTCTGACCTCGTGCATCTCTATCAACTCTGCATATCTCACCTCCATGGGCTCAAACTCTGGCAACTCTAATTGCTTCATGAGTTCCAATGTTGGCAACTCAAGTGACATGGGCAAGATTGCCTCTCTTCCATAAACAAGCTTGAATGGAGAGTTACCTGTGGATCTCGTGGGAGTTATCCTATCAGCCCATAAGGCTGATTTCAGTTTGGTATGCCAAGACCTTTGATTCTCATCAAGAGTCCTCCTAATGATCCTCAACAAGTTCTTGTTTGTAGACTCGGCCTGGCCATTACCTTGAGGGTAATGGTTTGATGAAGTGCTTAGGTAGATCCCGTTCTTGACAGCCCACTCAGTCACATTAGATCTAATGAATGCCAATGCATTATCTGAGATTATTGTAGCAGGTATACCAAATCTGGTTGCTATCCCCTCATAAAAGTCTAAGATGTTGGACTCATTTACTTCTTTGAGTGCTACTGCTTCAGTCCACTTGGTGAAGTAGTCCGTGGCTGTCAAAATCCATTTGTGCCTTTGACTTGGATTAGGATTAATGAATTCAATGAAGTCCAAACCCCATTGCATGAATGGCTGGTCAACTGAGATTGGATGCAATGGAAGGGCAGCAAGTCTCTCTTTTCCTGTGAAGAATGCACAATTCTTACACCTCTTGATCCATGCATAGCAATCACTGAAAATTTTAGGCCAATAATAACCAGCCTTCATGATTTTTAGAGCTATCACTCTCGGTGCAAAATGACCACCAGCTGATCCACCATGGAACTCTTCCAACACCCTATGAATCTGATTTGTGCTAATGCATCTCAGTAGCACTCCATTCACATCTTTCTTGAACAAAACTACATCAACAATGGCATATGGGATAGCCTACAATCTGAAGTGTCTTCTTTGGGTCTTGTTCATCTTCAGAGGGCATAGGTCTATGCTTAGGAAGTGCATTATACCTTGGGTCTAGGAAGGAGTGGTGGCAGCATTGTTTTCTTCTTGAGTGCCACATGGCTCATGGCTATCTTGAACTGTCAAAATAGCCTCTCCTTCATTGCATGCTTCTTTTTGCTTCCCCAAAACCAGCTGCTCACACAATCCTTTTCCTCTTACCAGCTTGGTGATTTTGATCTCAATGTCATACTCCATGACACGGGTGATTCAACCTACCCTTTTCTCATTCAAATCTTTGTTGAGGAGGAATTCCTTAACCCCAGCATGTGAGACCAGCAACTGGACCTTGTTGTTTGAGACTAAATGCTTGAATTTCTTCAAGCTTCTGATTACTGCCAGCACATGCTTCTCAATAAAAGAGTACTTCACCTCATAGTCATCTAGGCTCTGGCTGAAGAAGGTAATTGGCTACTCATCATTATCCTTGTTCTGCTGTACCAAAATGGCAGAAATAGTGTCATTACCTCCAAATGCATAGAGGATGAAATCCTTGGAGAAGTCCGGGTTGATGAGAGTTGGTGCTTGAGAAATGGCTTCTTTGATTGCTTCAAAACTCTCCTTACCTTCTGTTGTCCACTTGAAAGCCATGCTCTTCTAGTCAATTGGGGTACCAAACAGAGAATTTAATGACTCCATACCCAATGGATTGTTTCAGGCAACTGGTAATTTCATCCAGTAGGCAGATGACCCCTTTTAGTCACCAAAATTATTATCCAAAATGTGCCCCTGCTCATTTTTTGTGGCTAACTCCTTTCATTCTCCCCTCTCTTGTTCCTCAGTCATAATATTTTGATTTTTAGGAACTTAAAACCTTCTGAAAATGGCACCATTGGATAGAGCTCTTTCTCAACTTTCCAGAAAGGTAAAGTTTTCCTCCTAACTCCATGTATTTTTGAAGTTATGGCTTGGCGGAGTTTTTTGGGAAAATTTTCCCCTGAAAGGCCCGCAGCCAATGAGATGCCACCACGTGGCACCTATAGCGGTGGATCACGGGGAAATTTTGGAAAATTTTCCAAATGACCAAAAAGGTGCAAAAATTCAAATTTTTGCCCGCCAACCCGATTTGGCCCTGTTTTGCCCTAAAACTTCAAATGGCCATATCTTTCGATCCAAAGCTCAGTTTTTTGCATTCTTTATATCAATGGAAAGCTGGTGAAATTTTCTACAAGATTCCATGGGGTCAATTTTTGACTTTTGATGGAGTTTGGAGAGATAAAATTGAAAATTGTCCTCTGGCACATGGTCATGAGACAGAAATGACGTTTCAAACACCGTTTTTAATGAAGAATGGCTCGTATTCTCTCCCAGCATGGCTAAAAATGTCAGGGATGGGTTGGTAAGGATGCCCATGCTGTTTTGAGTGTGTTTTGGTCAATGTTTGAATCCCTTCCACATTTTCCCGTGTTTCTCTCTCGTGGGCTCGTCCCTTGCATTGTAAAAGCCAGATTTGGCTCATTTTCAAAGGGTTGAACATTTTTTTTGTGTATTGCAGGTCCCCTTTCTCACCTTGGAAGTGATTTTGGTGGAATATCAGACCTTTTCTAAGAGCTTCAACTTTATTTTATCTCTCAGGTGTTGTAATGCAAGTGATTTTGATGATTAAAATAACAATACAGCCTCTGTGATTAGTTTTCATCCTCTGCCTATGTTGTTTGGTTAATTTATGATCCTTCATTACAATTATCAGTTTGTGCATGAGGTTCTTTGTTGCATTTTTATGGACTATGTCAATCTGCAGAAGTAAAAAATGCTCACCACTCCTTTGGTGCATCACCTATTAGCATTAGTTTTTAGGTTTTTTGCATTCTCTATCTCTGTCTCCTTTGGAATTTAGGGTAGGGTTAGGAATATAGACCTCTGCAACTTGTAAGTGATAAATCTGAGCAGAGGAATTGAGGAACGAGCCTCTAAACTAGAGATTCTTTTCTCATTTTGCAAGTCCCACACTTGGGGAAAGGATTCAATGTTGTGCAATCACACTAGATGCTAGTATGATCAAACTAGAAATCTGATCAACATCCAGGGGGTGCTGCTGATTTGCAACAACAAGTCCAATCAACACAAAATGAAGCTAACTTAGAACCTCTTCCATAATGGACTCGGGATTGTATCAGACCGCAAACGATCAGTATGAACTAGATCAAGCTTACCATGAGCTCACATCAAGTACTATTTTGGAAAGAAGCTCTATGTTTTTTTCCTGCTAGGTAGTTAGCGACACTTATCGCTATCCTATCATGTGAGAGATGAAAATCATTGTCCTGTTCATTACTACTGGTGAAGTGTTTCGATGATACTATGAAAGATGATGTGACCTAAGGATACTCTGATGCCACCAATGTGCATCCCAGGTAGATGGTTATTAGCCTGCAAGTTCTTGATCATACTATATGCCTGAAAAGGAGCCATGCCTATAGAACTCTGGAAACATACGTTCCACATTAGTAGGCATTTTGCAAAAAATACAGATACTTCGTCCCATTTATACTGCTGAATTAATCACGTACATTTTGAGCTTATCCTCCAATATACTTATACACCCTCTCAATCTGTAAAATTGTGATCTAAAAGATGACTTATAGATGAGCTGAAGATTAATCTTCGTTAACCCAGGGACATATAATACATCTGATAATCTACAATTGTGAAGTGAACCAATAGGATCAGAATCACAAATGTTCCCAATCCTGTAGTAATCCCGTGTAACCTGAAGAATCATCATCCTAACGTAAACACGTGCCATTGCACTAGCTTCAAAGGAATGGTCCCTCACTGTGGTAAAGTGAGATACTCTTGTTAATCCAATCAACCGTGTCGATGATGGATTCCAAATCAACATACTCAACATTGGTAACCCAACAATGAAGATCCATGGGAATGGTGTCTCATTTCCACTCAAGTATAACATGAGGACAGAGAAGTCTTCAGCTGGATTTTAATTTTCGGCTTTCTCAGCATTATTTGGCACTCTAAACTAATGTGACACAAACTGAGTCATCGGTTCCCCCTGCAAATTCCTCTTTATTGATAGTGGTGAATGTCTCAAGTTATCATGCAAAATCTTCAGCACCCTATGAATGGGTCTACAATGTGAGTGGGGCATTCGGTGTAATTTGTGTCAACATTAGACCATGCTCTCAAGTTGTGGGATCTCTAGCAACATACTTCCGAGCCTCTGATGCCTCCAGAGAAGGTTAGTCTGCCTTCTTCTGAGAAACTATCAAATTTCCACTCAAGGGGTACTCTAATGCAATAAAACTATGCTCGAGTTGCTAATCTAGACTACTGTCAAGGGACTAGGGAGAAAGAAACAGGGAAAACACAGCCTAAACGTAAATCTGGTGATACACTAGAAAATAAGAGGTTGTTGATCAGAATCTAGCAGCTACCCCCTAGAAGTGGATCAGAGCTTGAGCTAATTTGATCATGGTGTAAGCATCAAGATGTGATTGCATGGACCATAGAATAAAGTTCACACAGAAAACCACTTGTAAACCCATTAAAGAGGACAGCTCCCAAAACCTATAGGTTGGTTCATGAAATACTCTGCATCAGATAATACCCTTGTACAATGATGCAGAGGTTTAAACTCCTAGAGATCAATAAAAAGATTCCAAGGAGACAGAGACAGAGAATGCAATCACAGAAATAGATTTTATGCTCCAGAAAGGTGATACACCACAGGAGTTGTACATCACCTATTGGGCTACAGGGGAAATACACAATTCCATTACAAAGAAACAGAGAGGAGGCTTAAGCTCTGTACAAATGACCCGAGGGAATGAAATCGAGAGGGGATCAGAAGGGAAAGCAATGAACAGACCTATTTAAAACGAGCCGAGCTCTTAGGGATTTATAGATGAAGCTAAGAGAGGAGATATCAAGATAAGGAGGGAAATCTGATTTGAAAACTACAACTACAATCATCCAGATGCCTTTAAAGGTGCTGCATTACATGGATCTGTCAAATCGGTTCTTCACATGTTTGTTTAGCCATATTGGAGGAAGAAGAATGGTAGTTGCAGATCTGAAAATCTGATCTCCCCTTGAGCAATCAATCAACATCATTAATGGCATGAAAGATGTTTTCCAACCATGACTCACCAGGAGAGAGATCCTACTGAAAAAATATTTTGTGTTTTCATGGCGTTCAGAGGATTGTCGAGAATGCTTTCCAATAGTATAAATTTGTTGCATCTGAGAGAACTAGTTCCCTGACATTTATTAACTCATGCTGGGATATTTTGAATAGGAGCCATCCGTGTGATTAAAAATAGTGAAATGCAACGTCATTTCTGTAAAATGGACCTGCGGGCCCAAAAATACAACTTGATGCCTATCTCTGCAAAAAACATACAAAATGCCAAAAACCTACCTCGCAGCCCTGCAGATAATTTTACCAGCTTACCATTTATATAACTTAGCAACACTAAACCTCACTAGGCCCATGGGTTGACAGATATGGTGATTTGAAGTTTTAGGTGCAAAATGCCAGTGCACCAAATCGGGTCCGTGCCGGTCCGCAATTTCACTTTGAAAATTTTCCTCCGTGGCCCCGGCAACTTGGTACATTTGGAAAAAATTCCTTCACGGGCCCCAAGTGCTCCATGAATAAAATATCCCCAAGGACTGGCCCCCCGAAACTTGTCATTTTGGCAGCGGGCCTTCCCCAACCTATAAGCCCGCATTTCCAAAAAACTCCTAGGCCGAGCCATAACTTCAAAAATACATGGAGTTAGAGGAAAACTTTACCTTTCTGGAAAGCTGAGAAATTTCTCTATCTGATGGTGCCATTTCTAGAAGGTTTTGAGTGCCTTAAAAGAAAAATTTGTGACTAAGCGCACAAGAGAGGGAAGAATGAGAGGAGTTAGCCACAAAATGAGCAGGGGGCACATTTTGGATAACAATTTTGGCGACTCAGAGGGGTCATCTGCCTGTTGGATGAAGTTACCAGTTGCCTGAAGCAATCCATTGGGCATGGAGTCATGAGTTGTAGCCTGCAAACTGATCTGAACTTTGAAAACCTCCTCTCTGAGCCACTTGGAAACCCACTGAAATGGACTGATCTCAAGAGCAAAACCAGCACCACAAAACACTATGTACAAAACTAAAATTCATACATGCTCCAAAATGGAACATGTAGAGTGTGCACAAGCACTTCTTTTACTGAAAGAAAAACTACCTACTCTACATCTAACTGGAAGCAAATGGTGAGCTAAACAAACCTTGCAACTGGTTGATGAGAAATAGCTTCCCTTTCTTCAAAATTGGCAACCATGCAACTGATTTGGCAGCTGAACATGGCTGATTGGATGAGTGGAAAATCAACAAGAAGCTGGTCTTCTACCCAAATCATCAAGGTGTCAACTGAAAACAAATTCAATACCTCTTTTAGTTGGTCTACATTTGGATTGAAGAGGTATGACAGCTGATCCTTGGTAGTTTGTAGCTCACCCTCATGCTTAGAAGCAAGCATGACTGGTTGTGACTTCTCCTTTGACTCCAATAAAGCCAAATACCTTATTGGGCAAGGTATGATCCGTTTGATATGCCCATAGCTCTGATTTTCAACTCCAAAAATGGAGTCTTCTTGTAGAACTTCTTGGGTGGGTGATGTGGAAGCAATGGTAGGACTTTTCTTCCCTTTCTCTTCCTTCATGGCAACATGGAACTCTTCTATAATGTGTAACTCCTCGTTCTTGATTGCAACATCCAATGAAGTTGCTTTTGCATTGTTGTTACCTACTGCAATACATTGTTGGCTTTGGGGCTCCTCCATTGTAGCTTTTGGAAGATCAAATTCTTCCAGCTTTGATTCAAGAGGCATGTTACAAACTATAGGCTGGTCCTTGAACTCTTTTGTCCATGGCAGCAAGTTCTTACTGTTGGAGAACGAATGGTGAAGAAGGAAACATGGTAATTTCAGCTAGCTCTTCATCAAAACATTCCTCCAAGTCTAATGGCAGATCAAACTCTTGAATGTCTTCCTACTGCAAAGCTCAACTCCCTCTTGTATGGTGGCCTCCAAATCTGTACATTTGATCTTCACCCTGGTATAACTTCATTTTCCAAACATGAAACTTGTCAATCCAAACTCTTCCCAAGCATCTAGATTGTTGGAGAGATGAAGTGGGAGAGAAGAATGAAAGGTTCTCTTGTGCCTTTTGCTCACAATTTGGACCTGTTTTGTTCACCTCCATAAAGGTGCTTCATCAATCAAATCAGCCCTCTTCAAATGAAAGAAAAAATGTATCAATAATGCTTCCTTCCTCTACTGTTGTAAAAACTGACTTGACCTCATCCATTTAGCTCCTCAAATATGGGGTTTTGAGATGGTTCTTCCTTCCTTCTCCATGGCTGATTTTGCAGTTGAAACTGGATCAGCATTTTCTTTGGGCAATAGTGCCAACATGGACACCCAACTCATCAGCAAAAAATTGTTGTTGCTTTCTTTTTGCTTCACTACTGTTATAAAATCAGCCTTATTTTCCACTTGTTCTCCAACTTCAACCTCCTCTATTGGTTTAACCATCAAGGGGATTTTTGTAATCCTGAATTTAAGAGCCCAACTCTTCAGACTTTGAATTTCTTCATCCTTGTTTGGCTCTTCTTTTTGCTGCTATTTTCCTTGACTGGCATTCTGATTTTTATCCTCCCAACATGGATTTGGGAATGCAAGAGGAGAAGTGGATTGTAACTCAATTGATTTTGTAATTTTTTGTGGTGGTGGAGGAGGTAGGAACTCTTGTTTCTTTGGAGGGAATGGCTGTTTGGAAGGGAAAAGGACAAAAGAATTGAGATGGGGTGGAAGACTAGGGAATGGAGAAATGGAATTCAACACTTGGGACAGCAGATGGAGAGTTTAAAACTTGACATTGCAAATGAGATAAAATAGATTGAGGAATGGGAAGAGAAAAAGGCATAGATGATGGTGTAGCTTACCCATTGACAAGGTTGTTGAATACTCAAGTCTCATAGGCCTCTATTCCTTTAGTCCACTTTGTAAGTTGGTAGTGTTGTAATCATAAAGTCTAGCTTCTCCTGAGGGCTTTAAGTGTCTTGGAAAAGGGCCTCACCCATGGACAAGGTGCTCTACAACCAATTCTAAAAGCTTTCATTTGTGTTGAGCCCTGTGATTGCACCATGTTTACCTCCATCTTTTGGATTTATTCCAGTAGATCTACATTTTCTTTTTGACTGTCTTCACAACCATGCATACCCTTGTTCTTGACATGCTTCATATCCAAACTGACTTTGGCACTGCTGCTCATATGGGTAGACATGCTGATTTTGAATTTGATCAAAATGTTGATTTGGAGGATTTGTAAAACATGTTGGAGGTGTGATATACTGCTGTTGTAAATGTGAATTCCATGATGGAAATGAAGTCATGATTGCACAACTTCATGGAATGGAAAAGAATGAAAATGATGGAAAGAAGAATGGATGGAAATGAATGGA
This sequence comes from Taxus chinensis, assembly GCA_019776745.2. Classification (NCBI taxonomy): domain Eukaryota; kingdom Viridiplantae; phylum Streptophyta; class Pinopsida; order Cupressales; family Taxaceae; genus Taxus; species Taxus chinensis. The sequence goes on along the minus strand of CM034147.1, from coordinate 476,372,968 downwards.
AAACAGGTCTGCAACTTAGAGAATGAGTTGTTTACCAGATGGAGTCACCAGATGTGCTTTTGAAAGTGCCTCCAAAAGGATGAATCTTTAACAGGAACACACCAACCTATCAAAGATAAAGTGGAAGACCTCTAAGGTCCCATCGGGTGTGCCAAAACTGTTGTTGCAAATCAGCAGCACCCCTGGATGCTAATCAGGTTTCTAATTTGATCATTCTAAGCATCCAGTGTGATTGCACAACATTGAATCCTCTTCCCAAGTGTGGGACTTGTAAAATGGAAGAGGAATCTCTAGATTAGAGGCTAGTTCCTCAACTCCTCTGATCAGATCTAATTCACTTGTACAATTGCAGAGGTTTAAACTCCTAAATCTACTCTAAATTCCAAGGAGACAGAGATAGAAAGTGCAAAAATTGAAAGAACTAATGCTAATAGGTGATACACCAAAGGAGTTGTAGACACTTCTGATGCTGCATGAAATACACAATCCATAAGGAAACATAGCAACAAAACATGCACAAATAGGCTCAAAATGTAATGAAAGATCAAGAAAGCAATGATAGATATAAACAAAGGACTGAGGGATTTTAATCACAGAGTCATACTATCAACATTCACTATCCAAACAGTACTTACAGTGCATACAGAGGCAAAGAAAAGAAACTGCAATACATGAAAAGGTAAAATTTCTTGCACAAATTCTTGTTAAGGAGGAAGAAAGAAGAAGCTTGCTATCCAAAAAGTGTCTCCACCTTTTGCAAAAAATGAAGCTCAAATCTGGCTTTTACAATGCATGGGTCAAGACCCTAGGAGAGAGAAACACATGTAAAATTGTAATGTGGTTCAACCATTGACCATTAAATGAAGATGCATTAAAACAGGATGGGAGTCCTTAACAGACCCATTCCCTAACATTTTTGGCCATGCTGGGAGAGAATATGAGACCCATTTTTCATTAAAAATGGTGGTTGAAACGTCATTTCTAGTCCATTACCACGTGCTAGAAGTGTTTCTTGATTTTCTCTCTCCAAACTCCAAAATATAAAATTGACCCGAAATCTTGTAGATAACTTTCACCATCTTTCCATTGATATAAATAACGTGAAAAACTGAGCTCTGGATCGAAAGATATGGTGATTTGAAGTTTTAGGTCAAAACAGGGCCAAATCGGGCCAGTGGGGAAAATTTGATACCTTTTTGGTCATTTGGAAAATTTTCCAAAATTTCCCTGTGCTCTACCACTCTAGGTGCCATGTGGCGGCATCTGATTGGCTGCGGGCCTTTCAGGGGAAATTTTCCCACAAAAACTCCGTCGAGCCATAACTTCAAAAATACATGGAGTTAGGAGGAAAACTTTACCTTTCTGGAAAGCTGAGAAAGAGATCTATCCAATGGTGCCATTTCTAGAAGGTTTTGAGTGCCTAAAAAGAAAATTTTTGTGACTGAAGCACAATAAAGGGAAGAACCAGAGGGGTTAGCCACAAAATGAGCAGGGGGCACATTTTGGATAATAGGTCCTCAGCAATGTACTACAACATGCCTTTCTGCTGAGAGCATATGGTACTCTAATTCTCCTAAAAAAAACATGGTCTAGCATACCATATCATACTCACGCAGCTGACTCTCATCCATGATGTCTGCATGACAAGCGTTATAGACTGGTGCTGCTTTAAAATTTGGCGACAAACATGCAAATGGCTTATTGACCTGAGTGTGAATCTTCCTTGACCAAGAAGAAAGTGTCTCCATCAACTAAAGCATGGCCATCTTCATTACCGCAGGTCCTCAATTTCTATGGGTATCATAATAAGCTTGTGATCCCTGAGTTTGTGATACTGCATAGGAAGATACAACTGTACCCTCCTACAAAAGAATTTCCTCCAAGTCAGACTGAGCGCAACGAAGCATCTGTGCATAAACTATCTCCCATGTGGATCTGGCACTGTAAGAATGTGTTAAATGAGTGAGGGTAAATGTGCCTTCAGTGTCCTGAACACTGGCTCACACGTAGTCTTCATGGGACCAAACTAATTTCATCAACTTCCATTGAAGGGAAGTGATTAGGCTGTCTCTAAAGTAGAGAAGTCCTACAAAAGTCTGCAATAATACCCTGCTAACCCCATGAAGCTGCGCACCTTCACATCACTGATATAGATGGGTACTAGCCAATCCATAGTGTCCTCTTATTTTGTAAGGATTGCACTACTCCAGTTCCATCACCTGAGATGATATGGCTCAAGTACGAAATTTTGAGTAATTTACAAGCACACTTCTCCAAGTTCTTAAATGGGACTCCCACTGTTATCCAAAACACTGCCATCTGCTCTTTTTTATGGCTAACTCCTCTCATTTTTTCCTCTCTTGTGCCTTAGTCATAATATTTTTCTTTTCAGGCACTCAAAACCTTCTGGAAATGACACCATTGGATAGAGCTCTTTCTCAACTTTCCAGAAAGGTAAAGTTTTCCTCCTAACTCCATGTATTTTTGAAGTTATGGCTCGACGGAGTTTTTTTTGGAAAAATTTTCCCCTGAAAGGCCCACAGCCAATGAGATGCCACCACATGGCACCTAGATTAGTGGAGCATGGGAAATTTTGGAAAATTTTCCAAATGACCAAAAAGGTGCAAAAATTCAAATTTTTGCCCGCCAACCCGATTTGGCCCTGTTTTGCCCTAAAACTTCAAATGGCCATATCTTTCGATCTAGAGCTCGGTTTTTCACGTTCTTTATATCAATGGAAAGATGGTGAAATTATCTACAAGATTCTAGGGTCATTTTTACATTTTGATGGAGTTTGGAGAGAGAAAATCAAAAAATACCTCTGGCACGTGGTCATGGACAGAAATGACATTTCAACCACCGTTTTTAATGAAGAATGGCTCACATTCTCTCCTAGCATGGCTAAAAATGTTAGGGGATGGGTCTGTAAGGATGACCATGCTATTTTGAATGCATTTTGGTCAATGGTTGAATCCCTTCCATGTTTTCCTAGGTTTCTCTCTCCTGAGCTCGTCCCTTGCACTGTAAAAGCTAAATTTGGCTCATTTTCAAAGGGTTAAACATTTTTTGTGTATTGCAGATCCCCTTTCTCACCTTGGAAGTGATTTTGGTGGAATATTAGACCTTTTCTAAGAGCTGAAACTTTTATTTTTCCTCTCATGTGTTGTAATGCATGTGATTTTGATGATTAAAATAACAATATAGCCTCTATGATTAGTTTTCATCCTCTGCCTGTGTTGTTTGGTTAATTTTTGATCCTTCATTACAATTATCAGTTTGTGCATGAGGTTATTTATTACATTTTTATGGACTATGTCAATCTATAGAAGTAAAAAATACTCACCACTCCTTTGGTGCATCACCTATCAGCATTAGTTTTAGCTTTTTTTCATTCTCTATCTCTGTCTCCTTTGGAATTTAGGGTAGGGTTAGGAATATAGACCTCTGCAACTTGTAAGTGATAAATATGACCAGAGGAATTGAGGAACCAGCCTCTAAACTGGAGATTCTTTTCTCATTTTGCAAGTCCCACACTTGGGGAAAGGATTCAATGTTGTGCAATCACACTGGATGCTAGTATGATCAAACTAGAAATCTGATCAACATCCAGGGGGTGCTGCTGATTTGCAGACAATAGTTTTGGCACACCCGGTGGGACCTTAGATGTCTTCATCTTCATTACAACAAAATTGATGTGCATTTGTTAGTAAGTTTCTTTCTTTAAAAGAGCTATAAATTGCACATCTGGCGACTCCAAGGAAGAAGAATCAACTGGTTTTAGCAGTGTAGACCTGAAAACTCATGAGAAGAATCAACACAAGGTCAAGAGCTGGAGAGGAAGAGGTGTTGTTTGAATATCTGTAGTTATCTCCAAGAATAACGTAAAGTGGGAGGAGAATCCAAAGGTCCCCATCTCCACCAAACAGAACTCTCTCAACTCCTCCACCTGGTAGGCCTTTCATTCAATCAACAAGGGTTCTAAGGCCAATCAGAATGGCACAAAACAACCCCTATGTCAATTTCACTGGCAGCAGCCCACTTGCTCTCAATGCACAAAATTCAATCCCAGTTGCAGCATTGAAGAACATTGCATACTTCACTGGAGAAAATCAGTCACCTGGTGATCATCTTAAGGATATTGCTAACATTTGTGCAATCCATGAGATCAATGAGATGTAAATTGCTGTCAAACTAGTGGCATCTTCTTTCAAAGGGAAAGCTTTGCAATGGTTCATGAGTCTTACCTCAGGTTCTATTCAAAATTGGAATAAACTATGTATAGCCCTCCATGAGCAGTTTGGGGAAAAGGGAGACAACTTGTCCCTTTTAGAGCAGCTGACAACTATCAAAAGAGCTCCTAATGAGCAGCTGACTGATTTTAATTTTAGATTTCAAAGGACTTGGGAGAGAATTCTAGTGGCAGTCAGGCCAACAGTAGAAGGTGCTTTTCTTTATTACCTTAAAGCTTTAAATTCTGATATTTCTATGTTAATTAAGTCCATGAGAGGCACAACTATCCCCATTACTTATAGCATTGCCATTAGAGCTAAAAATTGTTTGATTCAAACTAGGAAGCTGGCTCCTAGGCCTCCAACGCCATTATTTCCAAGTTTAGAGAGCCCAAGTACTAGCCAAGTGCCTAATTTAGCTTCTATTCCCACTCCTAGAAATCAGAATTCAAGTGAAGCTTCCACTTCATCTTCTAGTGCCTCAAATGAACTTCAAGAAGTCATGAAGCAATTGCAAAATCTAGGTAATGAGATGGTTACACTCAAAAGGAAGCAAGCTCAAGGTTTTAGACCTTCCTTCCAGCCTCAAGCTTAGTCTAACAGGCAGCCATATCAACCTCATAGACCACCCAATCTAGCTGGAAATCTAAATCAAGCAAGGCCTCCTGCCAACAAACCATTTCAGCCCTATAATCCCAATGCGACATCTGCAGCTAAAGCATTAGTGCCAGTAAAAACAATATAGCTCAAAAGTATGATTGGTGTTTCCCATGCAATTAACCTCATAACTAGTCCATGTGCTTCAACGGTGCCTTGAATCAAGTATTAATGGTGATAGTAACTGGTGTGGAGGGTGAAGGTAGTCAAGGAAATAACCAGTAACAAGAAACATTCCAGCAGCAATCAGCTCCAAATGATACCACACTTGTAAACTGACAGGCAGAATATTTTTATGGCATGAATCAAATGATTTCCCAAAGTGTTGCAGCCAACACAAGGTCAAAGAGGAGAAATTTAGGTGAAGAACAGCCATTGGCCCCAAGTAATTCACAACCTTTTGTCACTCCACAAACTATTGACAAACAAAATGCAATGACCAAGCACGCAAGGATTGCCTAAAACAGACCCTAGGCCAACCGAAATGTCAGTTGCTACTGCCCATGTGCAAGGAATGAATGCGCAGGCCAAGGGACAATAGAGGGATACTTCATCTCCATTCAATATCATTGATCAGATGAAGAAGACAAATATAAAGATATCAATGTGGGAATCACTATTTATCCCAGGCCAAAGAGATTTGCTACAAGCTGTCATGAAGGACTGGTCAACTACAAATCAGCAAGTCCAAATGTAAGAGAAGGTGCTCACAAATGTTGCCCAGCCTGAGGCGAATCATGGAGGACAGCAAGGTAAAATATTAAAGCCCCCTCCATTCTACGTTTCATTGATTATTGGAAATCAATTAGTACACAATTGCATGATTGATTCCGGGGCAAGTAGTTCTGTAATGCCCAAGCAAATAGCTAATTAGTTGGGAATTCAGTATGAAACCGTATCCAAAGGGTTGGTACAGTTGGATGGGACAACAGTAACAACAATCGGGGTGATTAAATACTTGATTCTTACCTTGCATGCATGCCCCAACGTGGTTGTTTTACAGGATGTCTCAGTAATAGACCTTCCACCACTCTTTGCCCTATGTTTGTCAAGGGATTTCAAAGCCAAGATTGGAGGTTAATTATCTGCTGATTGGTCACACATGTTGTTTAGAACAAGATATGGAACCAAGGCCACAATTAGATCTGAACCTATTGCAAACTTCCACATTGAGCCTTACACTCCAAGCCAGATCAATACAAATTGTTCAGCGTTTGATCAAGAGGATTATCCAAGCAATGATGAAGCTAACACCAAGGTTGGAAGCATCCCAGATTTAACTCTTGATGAATGGGCAAGCAAGGTGCATGCTTTTGATCCTTATCAAGAAATAGAAGAATCTGAGCTGGGAGTCTATTACATACATGAAGAAAATCAGCCTATTCCTAGCATCACCAAGCCAAACCACAAAGATGACAATGAGGTATGGCAGTTGTTTTTTGATGGATCAAGGAGTAGATAAGGTGCAGGAGGGGGATCCATGCTGGTTTCACCTCAAGGAGTTAAGTATTATTAAGCTTTTAGATTTCATTTTGCATGCTCTAATAACACTGTTGAATATGAAGCCTTGGTACAAGGACTGCATTGGGCAATCAAGAGAGGAATAAAGAACTTGCAAGTCTTTGGTGATAGTGAATTGATTGTCAACCAAGTCAAGGTGCAACATGCTGTCAAGAAAGATCTACTCAAGTGTTACAAGAATAGGGTGTGGGACCTCATTGAATATTTTGAGGGTTTTGGCATCAAATCCATTCCTAGGAAAGAGAACCAAGCCCCTGACAGGCTTGCAGTAGTTAGGGAATCCTTTGACATTGTGGAGAGCATTCAAAAAGACAAGGTACAGCCAAAAATCCATGTGATTGTGAGGCCTTCAGTGCCAGATAACAATGTAAGTTGGCAAGTGTTTGAAAATGATCAACAAATCATCCATTTCTTGCAAGAAGAGGCTAAATTCTCAGCCAAAAATCAGGAAAAGTTAGAGCAGCAGTATGGTGACCATGTGGTGCAGCTGAGAACCAACAAAATACCAAAGGGACTTATTACTTTGGAGTTCATTTTCAATCCTAATGATCAGATTAGGAAAGAGAAAGAAAAAATCCAAGTGAAGGGAGAAGATTCAGTGTCCATCTCAGTAGAAAGAGGCAAATCACTCCAAATTGGTAAGATGACAACTGAGAAAGAAAGGTATGAGTTCATACAACTTTGTCAAGAATTCCCTGATGTGTTTGCTTGGAGCTATGAATTTCTGAAAGGTTTCAATCCCAAGTTAGCTCAACACACCATTGAATTGGATCCAAATACTAAGCCCATCAGGGAGAAACAAAGGCCATTCAACCCCCACATGGAGCCTCTCATGAGAAAAGAATCGAATAAGTTGATAAAATCAAGAATCATATTCCCTATCAAGCATTCTAGTTGGGCTGCCAACTTGGTTCCAGCCAGAAAGAAGAGTGGGGAAATCAGATTGTGTGTTGACTTTAGAGATTTGAATAGAGCATCTCTCAAGGACCATTATCCACTTCCTTCCATGGAGTAGATTTTACAAGTTATTGCTGGCTCCGAGAGGTTTTCACTACTTGATGGCTATTCAGGGTATAATCAAATTATGGTGAAGGAAGAAGATCAGTTCAAAATAGCCTTTACAACTAAATGGGGAACTTATGCATACAGGAAAATACCATTTTGGCTGTCCAACGCTGGAGCTACCTTCCAAAGAGCAATGGACATGGCGTTCAAAGGTTTGATTAACAACATTGTATTGATATATCTTGATGATATCACTATTTTTTCAAAAAATACAGCAGACCACCTCTCTTCATTTGAGACAAGTTTTCCAAAGGTGTAAAAGATTTGGAGTCTCCTTGAATCCTAAAAAGTGTGTTTTTCTAGCCCATGAAGGAAATCTCCTTGGCCACATTGTCTCCAAAGAAGGATTAGCAATTGATCTGGAAAGATTCGAAGCCATAAGAGCACTGCCATTGCCAAGCCACAAGAAGGCCATTTAAAGTTTCTTGGGAAGAATAAATTTTGTTTGGAGGTTTGTCCCAAATTTTGCAACCCTTGTCAAACCTATCACCAAGATGCTAAATAAAAGCATGGCTTTCAAATGGACAATAGAAGGAAAGGAAAGTTTTGAAGAAATCAAAGAAGCCATCTCTCAAGCCCCAACTCTCATCAACCCGGATTTCTCCAAGGATTTCATCCTCTATGCGTTTGGAGGTGATGATACTATTTCTGTAATTTTGGTACAGCAGAATAAAGACAAAGATGAGCAGCCAATTGCTTTCTTCAGCCAAAGCCTGGAGGACTATTAGGTGAGATATTCTTTCATTGAGAAGCATGTTCTTACAGTAATGAAGAGCTTGAAGAAATTCAAGCATCTAGTTTCAAACAATAAGGTCCAATTGTTGGTTTCTCATACGGGGGTTAAATACTTCCTCCTCAACAAAGACTTGAATGAAAAAAGGGTAGGTTGGATTACTCATGTCATCGAGTATGACATTGAGATCAAAGTCAACAAGTTGGTAAGAGGAAAAGGATTATGTGAGCAGCTGATCTTGAGCAAACAAGAGGAATCATGCAATGAGAAGGAGGTTGTTTTGGCGTTGCAAGATAGCCATGAGTAAGGAAGCACTCAAGAGGAGAATGACAGTGTCCCCACTCCTTAGTGGACCAAAGGTATAATGCACTTCCTAAGCATAGGTCTATGTCCTCCAGAGATGAACAAGACCCAAAGAAGACACTTCAGGTTGCAAGCTATCCCATATGCCCTTGTTGATGGTGTTTTATTCAAAAGAGATGTGAATGGAGTACTGCTGAGATGCATTGATACAAATCAGATTCATAATGTGCTGGAAGAGTTCCATGGTGGACCAGCTAGTGGCCATTTTGCACCAAGAGTGATAGCTCCAAAGATCACAAGGGCTGGTTATTATTGGCCCAAGATTTTTAATGATTGTTATGCATGGATCAAGAGGTGCAAGAATTGTGCATTTTTCACAGGTAAAGAGAGGCTAGCTACCCTCCCATTACATCTAATTTTAGTTGACCAGCCATTCATGCAATGGGGTTTAGACTTCATTGGAGTTATTAATCCCAATTTGAGCCAAGGGCACAAGTGGATTTTAATAGCCACAGATTACTTCACCAAATAGACTGAAGAAGTAGCACTCAAGGAAGCAAATGAATCTAGCATCCTAGACTTCTGTGAGGGAATAGTAACTAGATTTGGCATACCAGCTACAATAATATCAGATAATGCATTGGCATTCATTGGATCCAAGGTGACTGAATGGGCTATCAAGAACGAGATCTACCTAAGTACTTCATCAAAATATTACCCCCAGAGTAATGGCCAGGCTGAATCTACAAACAAGAACTTGTTGAGGATCATTAGGACTCTTGATGAGAATCAGAGGTCTTGGCATACCAAATTGAAATCAGCCTCATGGGCTGATAGGATAACTCCTAAAAGATCTACAGGTAACTCTCCATTCAAGCTTGTTTATGGAAGAGATGCAATTTTGCCTATATCACTTGAGTTGCCAACATTGGAACTCATGAAACAGTTGGCGTTGTTGGAGTTTGAGCCCATGGAAGTCAGATATGCAGAATTGATGGAGCTCCAAGAAATCAAAAATCAAGCATCCTAAGTAATGGAGAAGGATTAAGCTTTGATAAAGAAGACCTTTGATAGAAAGGCCAAGAACAAATCCTTCCAAGTTGGAGATCTAGTGTTAAAATGGGATGCAGATAGAGCAAAACCGGGAAGGCATTCAAAATTTGATGTCATTTGGAGTGGCCCATACATGGTCACAAAATTTAAGGACAACAATTCTTTCCAGTTGTCTTCATTGGATGGCGAAGAACTGTAGATTCCAGTCAATGGAATCCATCTAAAGCATTGCTACTGAAGGAAATGCTTCACACTGTACATATTAGTTTAGGTTTTTCATTCCTCCAAGTGCTTGTGCACATTGTTTTGCTGTGGATTAGTTTTTCTTTCCCTAAGTGCTTTGGCACAAGCTTGCTGTTCTTAGAGATGTGTTTACAGGCCTTGCTCCATCAGGTGATATTCCATCTTCCTCCTTGTAGTGTTCTAGTTAGTTGGGGTATTAAACAGAGAATTCAATGACTCCATACCCAATGGATTGCTTCAGGCAACTAGTAACTTCATCCAGCAGGTAGATGACCCCTGTGAGTCGCCAAAATTGTTATCCAAAATGTGCCCCTGCTCATTTTTTGTGGCTAACTCCTCTCTTGTGCCTCAGTCATAATATTTTAATTTTTAGGCACTCAAAACCTTCTAGAAATGACACCATTGGATAGAGCTCTTTCTCAGCTTTCCAGAAAGGTAAAGTTTTCCTCCTAACTCCATGTATTTTTGAAGTTATGGCTCGACGGAGTTTTTTTGGAAAAAATTTCCCTTAAAAGGCCCACAGGTAATGAGATGCCACCACATGGCACCTAGAGTGGTGGAGCGTAGGGAAATTTTGGAAAATTTTCCAAATGACCAAAAATGTGCAAAAATTCAAATTTTTGCCCACCAACCCGATTTGGCCCTGTTTTGCCCTAAAACTTCAAATGGCCATATCTTTCGATATAGAGCTTAGTTTTTCATGTTCTTTATATCAATGGAAAGCTGGTGAAATTATCTACAAGATTCCAGGGTATTTTTTGCATTTTGATAGAGTTTCGAGAGATAAAATTGAAAAAAACCTCTGGCACTTGGTCATGGACAGAAATGACGTTTCAACCACCATTTTTAATGAAGAATGGCTCGCATTCTCTCCTAGAATGGCTAAAAATGTTAGGGGATGGGTCTGTAAGGATGCCCATGCTGTTTTGAATGCATTTTGGTCAATGGTTGAATCCCTTCCACATTTTCCTATGTTTCTCTCTCCTGGGCTCGTCCCTTGCACTGTAAAAGCCAGATTTGGTTCATTTTCAAAGGGTTGAACATTTTTTGTGTATTGCACGTCCCCTTTCTCACCTTGGAAGTGATTTTGGTGGAATATTATACCTTTTTTAAGAGCTACAACTTTATTTTGCCTCTCAGGTGTTGTAATGTAAGTGATTTTGATGATAAAAATAACAATACAACCTTTGTGATTAGTTTTCATCCTTTGCCTGTGTTGTTTGGTTAATGTTATCCAAAATGTGCCCCCTGCTCATTTTGTGGCTAAATCCTCTCATTATTCCCTCTCTTATGCCTCAGTCACAAAATTTTGCTTTTCAGGCACTCAAAACCTTCTGGAAATGACACCATTGGATAGAGCTCTTTCTCAGCTTTCCAGAAAGGTAAAGTTTTCCTCTTAACTCCATGTTTTTTTGAAGTTATGGCTCGGCAGAGTTTTTTGGAAAAAATTTCCCCTGAAAGGCCCGCAGCCAATGAGATGCCACCATGTGGCACCTAGAGTAGTGGAGCATGGGGAAATTTTGGAAAACTTTCCAAATGACCAAAAAGGTGCAAAATTTTGAATTTTTCCCCACCGACCTGATCTGGTCCTATTTTGACCTAAAACTTCAAATCACCATATCCTTCGATCTGGAGCTCAGTTTTTCATGTTCTTTATATCAATGCAAAGGTAGTGAAATTATCTACAAGATTACGGGGTCAATTTTTTATTTTGGGGGAGTTTGGAGAGAGAAAATGTAAAAACACTTCTGACACGTGGTCATGAACAGAAATGACGTTTCAACAACTGATTTTAATGAAGAATGGCTCGCATTCTCTCCCAGCATGGTTTAAAATGTTAAGGAATGGGTCTGTTAGGTTTCCCATGCTGTTTTGATGGAATTTTGGTCAATGGTTGAACCCCTTACACATTTTCCCACATTTCTCTCTCCTGGGCTCGTCCCTTGCACTGTAAAACCCAGATTTTGCTCATTTTTCAAAGGTTGAACATTTTTTGTGTATTACAGGTCCCCCTTCTCACCTTCGAAGTGATTTTGGTGGAATATAAGACCTTTTCTAAGAATTGTAACCTATTTTTGCCTCTCAGGTGTTGTAATGCAAGTGATTTTGATGTTAAAATAACAATACAAGCCCTGTGATTAACTCTCCATCCTCTACTTGTGTTGTTTGACTAATTTTTGATTCTTCATTACAGTTATCAACTTGTGCATGTTGTTTTTTTTTTTGCATTTTATGACTTGTGTCAATCTACAGAAATAAAAAATGCTCACCACTCCTTTGGTGCATCACCTATTAGCATTAGTTTTAGTTTATCTGCATTCTCTATCTCTGTCTCCTTTGGAATTTAGGGTAGGATTTAGGAATTTAAACCTCTGCAACTGTGCAAGTGATAAATAGCTGATCAGAGGAGTTGAGGAAATAACCTCTAATCTCGAGATTCCTCTTCCCATTTTACAAGTCCCACACTTGGGGAGAGGATTCAATGTTGTGCAATCACACTGGATGTCTAAAATATCAAACTAGAAATCTGATCAACATCCAGGGGTGCTGCTGATTTGCTACAACAGTTTTGACACGCTCGGTGGGACCTTAGAGGTCTTTCACTTTATCTTTGACAGGTTGGTGTGTTCCTGTTAAAGATTCAGCCTTTTGGAGGCACTTTCAAAAGCACATCTGGCGACTCCATCTGGTAAACAACTCATTCTCTAAGTTACAAACTTGTTTTCCATTCATTTCCATCCATTCTTATTTCCTTCATTTTTATTCTTTTCCATTTCCATGAAGTTGTGCAATCATGACTTCATTTCCATCATGGAATTCACATTTACAACAGTAGTATATCACACCTCTAACTTGTTTTACAAATCCTCCAAATCAGCATTTTGATCAAATTCAAAATCAGCATGTCTACCCATATGAGCAGCAGTGCCAAAGTCAGTTTGGATATGAAGCATGTCAAGCACAAGGGTATGTTGGTTATGAGGGTAGTCAAGAAGAAAATGCAGATCTGCTAGAACAAATCCAAAAGATGGAGGTAAACATGGATCTATCCAGGGCTCAAGCACAAATGAAAGCTTTCAGAATTGGTTGTAGGACTCCTTGTCCATGGGGAGGCCCTTTTCCAAGACACTTCAGCCCTTAGGAGAAGCTAGACTTCATGATGAAGATGCTGCCCTAACTTGCACAATGGATAGAAAAAATAGAGGCCTATACACTTGGTGTTGAACAACCTTGTCAATGGGTAAGTTCTACACCATCATCTGGTTTTTCTCTTCCCATTACTCAAGTAGCATTATCTCATTTGGAATTTCAAATTCTAAATCCAGTCAATGTTGCCCCAGGATTTAATTCCATTTCTCCATTCCCTAGTCTTCCACCACATCTCAATTCTTCCTTCCCCTTTCCTTCCAAATAGTCATCCCCTCCACAAAAGCTAACAGAAATACCCTCTCCTCCAAAGAAACAAGAGTTTCTACCCCCCTCCACCACCACGAAAAATTGCTGAGCCATTTGAGTTACAATCCACTTCTCCTCTTGCATTCCCAAATCCATGTTGGGAGGATAAAAATCAGAATTCTAGTCAAGGAAAACAACAACAAAAAGAAAAGCCAAAACAAGGATGAAGAAATTCGAAGTCTTAAGAGTTGGGCTCTTAAATTTGGGATGACAAAGATCCCCTTGATGGTTAAGCCTTTAGAAGAGGTTGGAGTTGGAAAACAAGTGGTGGTTAGGACTGAATTTGCTGCAGTAGGAGAAGAACAAAAAGAAGAAGCAGATCAGAAATCAGTTTGCTCAGAAAGTAGTGTCCATGTTAGCATTCTATTTGAAGATAATGTTGATTCAATTCAAGTTTCACAATCAGCCATGGAGGAAGAAAGCTCTGAAGAAGATCCTACAGTCACAACTTGTCCTCTAGAGCAGCAGATCGAAGATTTTGACTTAACAAACTTCGTGTTAGAGGAAGAGTTCTATCAAGAACAAGATTGTCTTCAAGTAGTAGAAGAGGGAGAAGCTGCTCCAAATCCAAAAGAAGAGGATCACATTCTAGATGTGGAGGAGAAAATTACAGATCCAAGGGCTTTGAGCGCAAAGTAGGCTACAAGAGAACCTTCAATTCTTCTTTCTACTTCATCTCTCTCGAGTTCTAGTGCTAAAGAAGAGTTTGATCTCTCAAACTCAATGTTGGAGGATGAAAGAAACCATGATGATCAAGTTATAGATCAAGATGATACTGTGGAGGAAGTTGAGCATTTGCAATGGGAAAATAATGAGGTAGTTTATCTGTCATATTTGGAGGACTGTTTTGATGAAGAAGAACCAGTTGAGTTCCTACCATTCTCTCTTTCATCATCCACGTTGCAAACACCTAAGCCTACTGTCATGAAGGAGAGCACCCATTTGCAGTAGCCTGCATCTTATAGCAGCTCTTTGGAACCAAGATTGGAAGATTTTAATCTTTCATGTCCTTCATTGGAGGAAGAGAAAAGGGAAAAAAGGTTCTACCTTTGCTTATGCACCATCCATTCAAAAGGGTTTACAAGAGAACTCCATTCTTGGAGTTGAAAATCAAGGAAATGGGTATACTCAAAGGACCATACCTTGCCTAATCAGGTATTTGACTTCATTGGAACCAAAGGAGAAGTCACAATCAGTCATGCTTGCTCCTAAGCATGAGGATGAGCTACAAAGAACCAAGGATTAGCTGTCATACTTCTCCAATCCAAATGCAGAACAACTAAAAGAGGTATTGAATTTGCCTTCACCTGATACCTTGATGATTTGGGTGGAAGACCAGCTTCTTTTTTATTTTCCATTCATCCAATCAGCCATGTTCAATGCCAAATTAGTTGCATGGTTTCCAATTTAGAAGAAAGGAAGTTATTTTGCACAACCAGTTGCAGGGTTTTTTTAGCCCACTTTTGCTTCCAGTTAGAGTAGGATAGGTAGTTTTGCTTTCAGTAAAAGAAGTGCTTGTGCACACTCTACATGTTCCATTTTGGAGCATGTATGACCCTTTAGTTTTGTACATAGTTTTTGTGGTGCTGGTTTTTCTCTTGCACAGTCCATTTCAGTGGGTTTCCAAGTGGCTCAGAGAGGAGGTTTTCAAAGTTCAGATCAGTTTACAGGCTATAACTCATGACTCCATGCCTAATGGATGCTTCAGGCAACTGGTAACTTCATCTAGTAGGTAGATGACCCCTCTAAGTCACTAAAATTTTTATCCAAAAATGTGCCCCCTGCTCATTTTGTGGCTAACTCCTCTCATTCTTCCCTCTCTTGTGCCCCAGTCACAAAATTTTGCTTTTCAGGCACTCAAAGCCTTCTGGAAATGGCACCATTGGATAGGGCTCTTTCTTAGCTTTCCAGAAAGGTAAAGTTTTCATCCTAACTCCATGTATTTTTCAAGTTATGGATCAGCAGAGTTTTTGTGAGAAATTTTCCCCTAGAAGGCCCGCAGCCAATAAGAACTCGCCACGTGTCCAAGCCAAAAATATCAAAGCAACCCGATTTGCCCCTATTTTTCCCTAAAACTTCAAATCGCCATATCTTTTGATCCAGAGCTCGGTTTTTCACGTTATTTATATCAATGGAAAGCTGGTGAAATTCTCTACAAGATTTCAGGGTAAATTTTGCATTTTAGTGGAGTTTAGAGAGAGAAAATCAAAAAATTCTTCTGGCACATAGTCATGAACAGAAATGATGTTTCAACCACCGATTTTAATGAAGAATGGCTCGCATTCTCTCCCAACATGGTTAAAAATGTCAAGGAATGGGTCTGTCAGGTCGCTCATGCTATTTTGATGGCATTTTGGTCAATGGTTGAATCCCTTCCATGTTTTCCCATGTTTCTCTCTCCTGGGCTCGTCCCTTGCACTGTAAAAGCCAATTTTGGCTCATTTTTCAAAGGGTTGAACATTTTTGTGTATGAAAAGCTCCCTTTTTCACCTTGGAAGTGATTTAGTGGAATAACAAACCTTTTCTAGAAACTGCAACTGTATTTTTGTCTTTCAGGTGTTTGAATGCAAGTGATTTTGATGTTAAAATAACAATACAGGCCCTGTGATTAGTTTTTATCCTATGCTGGTGTTGTTTGCCTAATTTCTAACACTTCATTACAACTATCATTTTGTGCATGTTGTTTTTGTTGTATTTTATGAACTGTGTCGATTTGTAGAAGTAAAAAATACTCACCACTCCTTTGGTGCATCACCTATTAGCATTAGTTTTTTTTTTTTGCATTCTCTATCTCTATCTCCTTGGAATTTAGAGTATATTTAGGAGTTTAAACCTCTGTAATTATGCAAGTGAAAAAGCTAATCAGAGGAGTTGAGGAACCAACCTCTAATCTAGAGATTCCTCTTCCATTTTGTAAGTCCCACACTTGGGAAGAGGATTCCATGTTGTGCAATCACACTAGATGCATAGGGTGATCAAACTAGAAATCTGATCAACATCTAGGGGTGCTGCTGATTTGCAACAACAATTAATTTATGATCCTTCATTACAATTATCAGTTTGTGCATGAGGTTCTTTGTTGCATTTTTATGGACTGTGTCAATCTGCAAAAGTAAAAAATGCTCACCACTCCTTTGGTGCATCACCTATTAGCATTAGTTTTAGCTTTTTTGCATTCTCTATCTTTGTCTCCTTTGGAATTTATGGTAGGGTTAGGAATATAGACCTCTGAAACTTGTAAGTGATAAATCTGACAAGAGGAACTAAGGAACCAGCCTCTAAACTAGAGATTCTTTTCTCATTTTGTAAGTCCCACACTTGGGGAAAGGATTCAATGTTGTGCAATCACACTGGATGCTAGTATGATCAAACTAGAAATCTGATCACATCTAAGGGGTGCTGCTGATTTACAACAACAGCTGCTACCTAACGAAGCTCACCTTATCAACCTGACACAAGGTGCCCCTCATGCTCCTCACCATGTACGTGAGCTAAATTAGAATGTCATCAAGAAAAATCAGCACGAAGCTGATCTAAAAAGGTCCTCAATACCCCATTCATCAAACTCATGAAGTACTTTCGGGGGCATTTGTAAAACCGAAAGGCACCACTGTGAACTCATAGTGCCCATACCTCGTACAAAACTCAGTCTTATGGATGTCTACCTCTGCAATCCTCAACTGATGGTACCCAGACTTGAGATCAATCTTATAGAACACTATGGCTCCCTTCATTTGATCAAACAAGTTATCAATACGCGGCAGGGGATAACGATTCTTGATCGTTACCTTATTCAGCTGGCAATAGTCTATGCATAACCGTAAGGATCCATCCTTCTTCTTAACAAATATAACCGATGCACCCCAAGGGAATACACTAGCACAGATAAGGCCTTTCTCTAGAAGGCCCTCCAGCTATAACTTGAGCTCACAGAGCTCTGGGGTGGTCATCTGATAAGGAGCTCGTGAGATAGGCTCTGCTCCTAGAACCAGATCAATATAGAAATCAATCTCACGTGGGGGTGGCATCCCCGGTAGCTCCCCTAAAAACACATCTTCATACTCTCTCAAAATGGGATGGTCACTAGCGATGACCCACTAGACCCATCCTATGTTTGATCACTGACTGTGACTACATACATCTGACAACCCCGTCACACACATCGCTTGAGCTGCATAGCAGAGATAGTGTGAATAGAAACAGGTCTCTTGACCCCAGAAATCACCAACTCAACTCCAAGATCGTCTATACAAGATATAGTCTTATGATAGCAATCCATCTTGGCCCTGTGTGTAGACAACCAATCCATGCCTAAAATGACTCCATACGAGCCTAAAAGAAGTATGTGGAGATCTGAAGTGGTGGTGAAAGGTCCCAAGTTAACAACACACTCCTTTACTAAGGAGTCTACAGAGACTTTGGCTCCTGAAGCCATCTCGGCATCCCAACTACGATCCTATCTAACAACCACCAGCCTGCATCGCTCTACCAAGGATGGTGTAATAAACGAATCAGAAGAACCAGAATCAAACAATATAGAAGTAGGAACACCTCTAATGCTACCTGTAGTCTCAATGACCGTGCTCTGTTGCTCAGCCTAGCGGTTCTCAACTGCTACATAGATCTTGTGACTCCATCCCATGTCTCCGACTGTAGGCTCTGAGATGGGTGCCTTACCCTTATTAGGGTTCTGGGGGCAATCTCTCTAAAAGTGTCCCTCTACTCCACACCCGAAGTAACCACCTGAAGTCCTCCAAACTGCAACACCGCCAGAAGGTGCCCTAGAGGTAGGTGTTGTGGACCCTGATGATCTAGCCATAGTCTGTTGTGGCCTCTGTGGTTGAGCTCCTGCTGACTGAGCTCTAGCTCCACCCTGTGTCCTCGTGGGACCCCTAGGAGGCCCTATGCTCCGACCTCTCTGTGCATCAACTCTCTGAGGAGGCCTAAAAGGTGGGCAGGACTGTTGCTGCTACTGTGGCCTAAAAGATGACTGTGAAGAATGCTGACCACCACGGGGAGGAGGAGCTAACCCCCTCGATCTGCTATCTTGTAACTATTTAATACGGCTCCTGACTCGGTCTCTAGCCTACTGGGTTTTACCCCGAGTCTCCTTTGTAATGTAGGCCTTCTCAATGGCCTCTGCTAATGTCTGTGGGCAGTGGATCCGTACAGCACCTCCAATGTCCAAATTAAGGCCCTGGATGAACCTGTGGATCCGCACCTGCTCATCCTGCATGTAATCAACGTACTGAAGCAGGTCCAGGAACCTACTCTCATACTCGGCCACTGTAAGGGAAGCCTGTCGAAGGTCATGGAACTCATCGATCCTCTGCTATATGAATCTCCAAGGCAAGTATCTACTCCTGAATCTCTCCTTAAACAGCTCCCAAGTGACTGTCTCTAAATCTATATGGAGCTTTTGTTCCTCTGTGCTCCACCATACTCCAGCTTCATCCTTCGGTAGATGGATTACAACATGAGCTTTCATGTTGCTAGAACAAGGACACAGCTTGAAGCAACCGCCCAAGCTAACCAGCCAAGCCTCTACCTGGAAACTACCTGTGTCACCTGAATAATGTGAGGGCCTAAGCTTCAGGATCTCCCTCATATGATCTGCAGCTATGGTCTGACGGCCTCTGGGATTCTCTACCTGCCTATCCCCGAGCCTAGGGCTCTGAGACCTCTCCCTATGTCCTAAAATACGGTCACCATGTCCCCTCAAAGGAGACTCTACTCTAGCTGACTCTCCATGAAAATTCTCTCCTCCATCTTCCTCACCATATGGAGGAGGTGCATGTCCCTCAATGGAAGTATCTCTATCCTGTCTACCTGAGTGCCCTCCTACTGATCCTCCGCGTAAGGCAGCATTAACATCCTGGAGGATCTATAAAATCTGTGGTAGGATAGCTGCTAAACCCTGGTCCAGTGGTGGTGGTGGTGGTGGCGGTGGAGGTGGTGGTGGTGGTGACTCTGAGTCTCTGTGAACATTCCTCCTGCTTCATCTGAGCTCCCTGCATAGACCAGAGTGGGAGTTAGTTCATTACCTTGAGTTTTCTTCAGTTTTCTAAGTTTACTAACATGTTCAATTTTCAAACAGTTTTGTCTTCTAGATTATCAATTGCTAGTTTTAGGTTTCAAGTCTATTTTGTTTCAAATGTGCCCAATGGTCAATTTTTTGAACCACTGCTCTGATACCAAGTGTAATGCCTGCTTCTACTACCACTTGAGACCAAGAAACAAATTAGAACAATTATGGAATAATTTTTTTTTGTAAGAAGGGTTTACAACCAAGTTACAAGACACTAGTTCAAAACTAAATAGGTTCCAGAACAAATTCTGATTAACTAAACACAATATTTCTATTTTTATCTTATAACAAGTTTACTAGGTTCCAATTTGGAGGTTACAATTTTAACTAAGGTTCAGGGAGAAATTTATTGCCAGGCCTGCTCTCTATCAAGCCCTGAACTTCAACTATATTTTTCACACACTTAGATTTATTAAAACTTTCCCAAACTAGTCTCATTGGATAGGAAATTTCCTCACCTTTCCAACCATATAAATAAGTCCTCCTAAATCCTTGTAAAACTCAAGTTATAGCCGGGCGGAGTTTTAGGGGAAAATTTTCCCTTGGAGGTCCGCGGGGAAAGGGAGAAAATTGGGACAATTTTCCCAAATGCCACGTGTCATCATGTGATTGATGCGGGTGAGCAGGTCGCGGGGAAAATTTTGAAATTTTTCCCAAAACCAAAGTCTCAATTTTACAAAGGAAAAAATTCTTCCATGCCTCCGCACTTGCTCAAATGGCCACGTGGCGCTTTGTGATTGGCCGCAGGCCAGCTGAGAAAAAAGTGAAAATTTCCAAAAGGGTAAAAAGTTAAGTTTTTTGTTTTGATCAGTGCACCCCCTGCCACGTGTCAGCACGTGATTGGTTGGGGGCCACGAATTTTTTTTAGAAATTTTTCTAAAGTTCAAAATTTAAATTTTTCTAAGGTCGAATTATTTCATTTTTGGTTTGGGATGGCCATTTTGAAGTAAAACTTCAAATGGCCATAACTTTTGATAGGAAGCTCCATTTTAGGAAAACAAGGACTTTCCGGAAATCTCTTGGAGTCCTCTTTGCATAGAAATCATCAAATTTAGAATTTGGTAAAGTTTCAAGGGTTAATTTTAAGAAATAGATCTACAAGGTTTATAATTTTAAAACTGGCAATTTTCAACTTATAAGATTTGATTCAATTTTGATATTTCTTCTTCTGAGCATGTAAATTGAGCATTGGGAATTGGTCATGGGTAAATTTAAGTATATTTTCAAGGTCAAATTTGGACATTGGATTGCATTTGGTAAATTTTTACCTTTTTTGATAGTAAGTTGGATTGTGAAGTTAAAATTGGATTTGATAGAGTTTTTGAGATATTTTCTTAAATATGAAGTTCAATGTGGGTATAATAGGACCTGATACATCTAAAATACTTTGTTTCCTTTCTCAATTTTAACTAAAAATCTGAACTATACATTTTTTATGGAAATTCATTGCCATAATTAAAGAAAGAAACAAAGATCATTTGCTAACAAGTTTATTAACCAATTTGCATCTTCCAAATATGGGGAGGCATTTTAAAATCTTATCTAAGGCATTCAATTGATTTGAAAAATTAATTGACAGTTCATATTCAAGTTTAAACTCCAGTTTTGATTTCAAACACAGTACATTTACTGGCAATGCTATTTCTTAATCTCTTTCAAAGCAGAGTTTTCATTTCACAACAGCAACTCGGATCTAATACAACAATGAAATTTTGAGAAAGAGGTGTAATTATTTATTTTATTTCCAACAATAATTCAACAGTTTATCTCTTTCTTTGAATTTCAAATTACAATGCACAATACATATTTCTTTCTTTCACATTCTTCTCATAACACAGTATGGAATAATAATTCTTTACAATTCACTTATCACTTTCAACCTTTTAATTTCAATACAAGATGTCTTCTCATTACAATTAACAATACAAATCATCCACTTCAAAGTGGGAAGGTTACAATGAACTTGCTAAAAAGGAAATGACTATCAAACTGATTTCTCCAAGATCCAAACAATAGTGGGCTGATTTCTTCATCTTTTATCTTTTAATGACAACAAGGAAGGGGGAAAGGCAACACTTTCCACCCAACCAAGATACCCAATGGGAAAATAGAATTCATCTTTCCCCATCGGTCCCTGAGCCCCAGCCATATTGGAATAGAATATGATAAAACAACACATGGCAACATAGCTTCTTCCACATATAACATACATTCACATGCACAATGAAATGCACAAACAAAAATATGTATTTCTCAACTACAACAACAATTTCAATCAAAACAAAGGCTCCTTCTCCAAGCAAGAAATCCAATCAAGAGCAAGAAATATGGAGGGCTCCTTATGCCTTCCATGTTGAAATTGGGAATCCACCTAAAATAAACCGCCAAAACATAACCATCCCATAAACCTTATCCCTCCTTTAAATTTATCCCTTATACCTCCCTAAAGTAAGAAATGCAAGCATATTCTTTTCCCTAGGTGGATCCCAACCAACACTCCCTCCACAAGACAAATAACAATGGCAAATCCCTTATCCCTCCTTTGATAACTGTTATCTAAAATGTGCCCCTGCTCATTTTTTGTGGCTAACTCCTCTCATTTTTTCCTCTCTTGTGCCTCAGTCATAATATTTTTATTTTTAGGAACTCAAAACCTTCTAGAAATGACACCATTGGATAGAGCTCTTTCTCAGCTTTCCAGAAAGGTAAAATTTTCCTCCTAACTCCATGTATTTTTGAAGTTATGGCTCAGTGGAGTTTTTTTGAAAAAAAATTCCCCTGAAAGGCCCACGGCCAATGAGATTCCGCCATGTGGCACCTAGAGTGGTGGAGCATGGGGAAATTTTGGAAAATTTTCCAAATGACCAAAAAGGTGCAAAAATTTGAATTTTTGCCCGCCAACCCGATTTGGCCCTGTTTTGCCCTAAAACTTCAAATGGCGATATCTTTCGATCCAAAGCTCAGTTTTTCACGTTCTTTATATCAATGGAAAGCTGGTGAAATTCTATACAAGATTTTAGGGTCATTTTTCCATTTTAATGGATTTTGGAGAGATAAAATTGAAAAACACCTTTGGCATGTGGTCATGGACAGAAATGACGTTTCAACCACCGTTTTTAATGAAGAATGGCTCGCATTCTCTCCCAGCATGGCTAAAAATGTCAGGGGATGGGTATATAAGGATGCCCATGTTGTTTTGAATGCATTTTGGTCAATGGTTGAATCCCTTCCATGTTTTCCCATGTTTCTCTCTCCTGGGCTCGTCCCTTGCACTGTAAAAGCTAGATTTGGATCATTTTCAAAGGGTGGAACATTTTTTGTGTATTACAGGTCCCCTTTCTCACCTTAGAAGTGATTTTGGTGGAATATCAGACCTTTTCTAAGAGATGCAACTTTATTTTTCCTCTCCGGTGTTGTAATGCAATTTATTTTGATGATTAAAATAATAATACAGCCTCTGCGATTAGTTTTCATCCTCTGCCTGTGTTGTTTGGTTAATTTCTAATCCTTCATTACAATTATCAGTTTGTGCATGAAGTTCTTGTTGTTGTAAATCAAGGTTCTGAATTGATGTTTTAGGCATCCACTGTGATTGCACAACATGGAAACCTCTCTCCAAGTGTGGGACTTGTGAAAATGAGAGAGGAATCTCTAGATTAGAGGCTGGTTCCTCAAACTCCTCTGATTTATATCTATATTTTGCACAACTATAGAGGTTCAGATCCTAATCCTACTCTAAATTACAAGGAGATAGGGATAAAAATGTAAAAATGAAACTAAACTAAAGATGGTGATGCAACAAAAGGAGTGGTGAAACATTTTTTACCATGTAAATAGACATAATTTCATGAAATGCAACAAGGGAAAACATACACAAGCTAATAGATGTAATTAGAGGTCTTAAAATGAAGTAAAACAATACAAACAGAGGACTAAAAGCATTCACAGAGTTTACACTGTCAATTCCATGTAAAAATCTCTTGCATTCCACCATCAAAGAGGTATAAACCTGTTACAAACTATGAAAAAGGTCTGTTTCTTACAACTATCACTTGCTAGAGGTGAAAGAAGAAGTTTGCAATGCCAAAAGTGTTCCCCTTTGAAAAATGAGCCAAATCTAGCTTTTTACAGTGCATGGGTTAAACCGAGGAGAGAGAAAATGTGAAAAAACGTGGGAGCCATTTCTCATTGACCAAAATGCATTAAAAACAGCATGAGTGACCTGATAGCAACCCCATCAACCTCTATAATATGTTTTTCTTAGGCCATAATTCCTGGAGAACAAGCGTGAGACCCATTTCGCATGAAGTTGGTTGTGGATGGATGTCAGTTCTGATCAATGGCTCTGCATACCAGAATCAGGGGTTCTATATTAACAGTTGTCTCCCTGGAAAATGGAGAGGAAAAACCTTTGCAAAATTGACCATGCCGCATAATTGTAGCTAATTTCACTAGAATTCCATTGATGTAAAGAACGTGAACACCTGATTTCTGGATCGCAAGTTAATGGTGATTTCACCTCCTTAGGCCATGCAAAATAGGCCATACTTGTGATCGACATGGCAAAAAGTGAATGTAATGACTATGAGAGCGTTTAGTCTCTGGAACATTTTTCAAATATGTGGACATCGCCTTGGAACAACAGATAGATGCCATATGGCAAGCATTCTGATTGGGTGAATGGGCCCTTCCTGTTTCAGGAGTTCCTCTTTGGAGTCGCAAGTGCAAGTAGCAAGTGAATGCCCTTGGACTATTGTTTGACATGTCTCATAGAAATGTGGCCTTCAGGCCTGTAACGTTTGGTTGGAAGGGTACCCACCATTAAATTCCGTTAAGCCATGGCTTTGGGAACTCATGTGAAGTTAGAGAAAGTGTCAAATTTGTCTACCTTTCTGCCCAAGCTGTGCCAAAATAAGAGCTTTGGACTTCAATGGTGTGATATCCATTAAAGGCACAAGTGCCTAGATTGACAAAATATTTCCTGACTAACCCATGCCAGAAGGAAGTAGCTTTGAAATTGGTCTTTTATTGCCTCTATATTTAGCCAGATGGGACACATTTGGGATAACAGTTCTTTGTTGCATTTTTTTGGACTGTGTCAATCTGTAGAAGTAAAAAATTCTCACCACTCCTTTGGTGCATCACCTATTAGCATTAATTTTAGTTTATCTGCATTCTCTATCTCTATCTCCTTTAGAATTTATGGTAGGATTAGGAATATAGACCTCTGCAACTTGTAAGTGATAAATCTGACCAGAGGAATTGAGGAACCAGCCTCTAAACTGGAGATTCCTTTCTCATTTTGTAAGTCCCACACTTGGGGAAAGGATTCAATGTTGTGCAATCACACTGGATGCTAGTATGATCAATATAGAAATTTGATCAACATACAGGGGGTGCTGTTGATTTACCACAATAGTTTTGGCATGCCCAGTAGGACCTTAGAGGTCTTCATCTTCATTGCAACAAAATTGATGTGCATTTGTTGCAAGTTTCTTGCTTTAAAAGAGCTATAAATTACACATCTAACGACTCCAAGGAAGAAGAATCAGCTTGTTTTAGCAATGCAGACCTGAAAACTCATGAGAAGAATCAGCACAAGGTCAAGAGCTGGAGAGGAAGAGGTGCTGTTTGAATATCTATAATTATTTCCAAGAATAAGGAAAAGTGGGAGGAGAATCCAAAGGTCTCCATCTCCACCAAATATAACTCTCTCAACTCCTCCACCTAGTAGGCCTTTCATTCAATCAACAAGGGTTCTAAGGCCAATCAGAACGGCACAAAATAACCCCTATGTCAATATCACTGGAAGCATCCCACTTGCTCTTAATGCACAAAATCCAATCCCAATTACAGCATTGAAGAACATTCCATACTTCACTGGAGAAAATCAGACCTCACCTGGTGATCATGTTAAGGATATTGCTAACATTTGTGCAATCCATGAGATCAATGAGATGCAAGTTACTATCAAACTGCTGACATCTTCATTCAAAGGGAAAGCTTTGCAATGGTTTAGGAGTCTTGCCTCAGGTTCTATTCAAAATTGGAATCAGTTATAAATAGCCCTCCATGAGTAGTTTAGGGAAAAGGGAGATAACTTATCCCTTTTGGAGCAACTGACAACTATCAAAAGAGCTCCCAATGAGCAGCTGACTGATTTTAATTTCAGATTTCAAAGGACTTGGGAGAGAATTCCAGTGGCAGTCAGGCCAACAGCAAAAGGTGTTTTTCTTTATTACCTTAAAGCTTTAAATTTTGATATTTCTATGTTAATTCAGTCCATGAGAGGCACAACTATCCCCATTGCTTATAGCATTGCCATTAAAGCTGAAAATTGTTTGATTCAAGTTGGCAAGCTGGCTCCTAGGCCTCCAATGCCATTATTTCCAAGTTTAGAGAGCCCAAGTACTAGCCAAGTGCCTAATTTAGCTTCTATTCCCACTCCTAGAAATCAGAATTCAAGTGAAGCTTCCACTTCATCTTCTAGTGCCTCAAATGAATTTCAAGAAGTCATGAAGCAATTACAAAATCTAGGTAATGAGCTGGTTACACTCAAAAGGTAGCAAGCTCAAGGTTTTAGACCTTCCTTCTAGCCTCAAGCTTAGCCTAACAGGTAGCCATATCAACCTCATAGACCACCCAATCTAGTTGCAAATCTAAATCAAGCAAGGCCTCCTGCTAACAGACCATTTCAGCCCTATAATCCCAATGCTACATCTGCATCTAAAGCATTAGTGCCAGTACAAAACAATATAGCTCAAGAGTATGATTGGTGTTTCCCATGCAATGAACCTCATAACCAGTCCATGTGCTTTAACAGTGCCTTAAATCAAGCATCAATGGTGACAGCAATTGGTGTTGAGGGTGAAGGTAGTCAAGGAAATAACTAGTAATAAGAAACATTCCAGCAGCAATCAGCTCCAAATGATACCACACTTGTAAACTGGTAGGCAAAAGATTTTTATGGCATGAATCAAATGATTTCCCAAAGTGTTGCAGCCAACACAAGGTCTAAGAGAAGAAATTTGGGTGAAGAACAACCATTGGCCCCAAGTAATTCATGACCTTCTGTCACTCCACAAACTATTGGCAAACAAAATACAATCCCAAGCACGCAAGGATTGCCTAAAACAGCCCCTAGGCCAACCCAAATGCCAGTTGTTACTTCTCATGTGCAAGGAATGAATGTGCAGGCCAAGGGAAAGTAGAGGGATACTTCATCTCCATTCAATATCATTGATCAGATGAAGAAGAAAAATGTAAACATATCAATGTGGGAATCACTATCTATCCCAGGCCAAAGATATTTGCTACAAGCTGCCATGAAGGACTGGTCAACTTCAAATCAGCAAGTCCAAATGCAAGAGAAGGTGCTCACAAATGCTGCCCAGCCTAAGGGGAATCATGGAGGACAGCAAGGTAAAATTTTGAAGACCCCTCCATTCTATGTTTCATTGATCATTGGGAACTAATTAGTATACAATTGCATGATTGATTCCGGGGCAAGTAGTTCAGTAATGCCCAAGCAAATAGCTGATCAGTTGGGAATTCAATATGAAACCATATCAAAAGGGGTAGTGCAGTTGGATGGGATAGCAGTAACAACAGTCGAGGTGATTAAAAACTTGAGTCTTACTTTACATTCATATCCTAATGTGGTTGTTTTGCAAGATGTCTCAGTAATAGACCTTCCACCACTCTTTACCCTATGTTTGTCAAGGGATTTCACAGCTAAGATTGGAGGTTAATTGTCTGCTGATTGGTCACACATGCTATTCAGAACAATATATGGAACCAAATCCACAATCAGGTCTGAACCTATTGTAAACTTTCACATTAAGAATCCTTACACTCCAAGTCAGATTAATATAATTGTTTAGCAAGTTTGATCAAGAGGATTATCCAAGCACTGATGAAGCTGACACCAAGGTAGGAAGCATCCCAGATTAACTATTGATGAATGGGCAAGCAAGGTGCATGCTTTTGATCCTTATCAAGAAATAGAAGAATCCCTGATAGGAGTCTATTGCATACATGAAGAAAATCAACCTATTCCTAGCATCACCAAGCCATCAACCACAAAGATGACAATGAGGTATGGCAGTTGTTTTTTGATTCCATCAAGGAGTAGACAAGGTACAGGATGGGGATCCATGCTAGTTTTTGTTCTCTTACAAGGAACTAAGATTATGTCTACTGTAAGAAATTCAGGTTTCACATGTGTGAAACTATATAACACTGCTGAAAATATGAAGCCTTGGTGCAAAACCCTAACATTGGGCAATCAAGAGACCCTTTAAAACTTGTTAGTCTTTGGGTTGACAGTGCACTCCAGATTGACAACCAAGTCATTAGTGGGTTAGCATGCTGTCAAGAGATAATCTACTAACAAGTTCTACAGAATAGAGTGTGGGGACCTCATTGAAGATTTTGATATTGGATGCAAATCCATTCCTAGTTAAAAATTTGATCAAGCTTGCTGATAGGCTTGTAATAGTTGGGGTTTAGTGCTTGACATTGGATTTGAGAGTCATTCAGCTAGGGAAGATTGAGCTCTAGAACATTGTGATTGGAGGCTTCATTTCTAGATAAAAATGTAAATTAGCAAGTGGTTTGAATAATGATCAGCTGAATTATCATCAATTTCTTGAAAGAAGACTGAATTGCTAAGCCAAAAATATACAATGAAATTAGATGCTAGTAGTAATTTGATTTAATTGGTGCTGCTGAGAACCAGCAAACTGACCAAGAGGGACTTATTACTTTGGAGTCCATTTGTCAATGTGTATGGGATGGGAAAGGTGCTAATCACAGGTTCCCGCTAGGAGGTGCTAGGCCTAGACAAGCAAGGATTCAAATGAAGGGTGCCCTTGACCTCAGGTGTCCATCTAGTTTACAGAGGTAAATCACTCCAGGATTGGTAAGATGACAACTGAGTAAGCTAGGTATTTCATACAACTTATTCGCCAATGATTTCCTTTATGTGTTTGCTTGGAGCTACCGAAGTACCTTGAATATGTTTCAATCACAAGTCTAGTTGCAAAACACCTTGAATTGGATCCAACATCAGTAATCCTATCAGGCAGAAGACAAGAGGCAAGTCAACCCCCACGTGGAGCTGTCCTCAGGTTTCAAACTAGTTGAATTTACGTTGAGCGAATCACTACATCATCAGACCCAATGTAGTTCTAGTGATTGGGTGTACCAAGTGCTCCTAGGTTGCCAGTTAGAACCAATGATGCCAAGATCAGATAGTGAAATGACTTCAGATATTTGCAATAGATGCATGGATCATTCATCCATTTCCTTCCATGGAGTAGATTTTACAAGTTGTTGCTGGCTCCGAGAGTTTTTCACTACTTGATGGCTATTCAGGGTATCCTATTATCCAAAATGTGCCCCCTGCTCATTTTGTGGCTAACTCCTCTCATTCTTCCCTCTCTTGTGCCTCAGTCACAAAATTTTGCTTTTTAGGCACTCAAAACCTTCTGGAAATGGCACCATTGGATAGAGCTCTTTCTCAGCTTTCTAGAAAGGTAAAGTTTTCCTCCTAACTCCATGTATTTTTCAAGTTATGGCTCGGCGGAGTTTTTGTGGGAAATTTTCCCCTAGAAGGCCCGCAGCCAATCAGGATGTGCCACATGTCCAAAGGAGTGGCGGGGCACGGGGAATATTTGGAAAA
This sequence comes from Taxus chinensis, assembly GCA_019776745.2. Lineage (NCBI taxonomy): Eukaryota > Viridiplantae > Streptophyta > Pinopsida > Cupressales > Taxaceae > Taxus > Taxus chinensis. Next base: position 476,343,935 of record CM034147.1, on the reverse strand, counting down.
ATTTTCCAAATGACCAAAAAGGTAAAAATTCAAAAAAGATTCCCATCGACCCGATTTGGCCCTGTTTTGCCCTAAAACTTCAAATCGCCATATCTTTCGATCCAGAGCTCGGTTTTTCATGTTCTTTATATCAATGGAAAGCTAGTGAAATTATCTACAAGATTATATGGTCAATTTTGCATTTTGGTGGAGGTTAGAGAGATAAAATAAAAAAATTCTTCTGGCACGTGGTCATGAACAGAAATGACGTTTCAACCACCGATTTTAATGAAGAATGACTCGCATTCTCTCCCAGCATGGTTAAAAATGTCAGAGGAATGGGTCTGTCAGGTTGCCCATGTTGTTTTGATGGTAGTTTGGTCAATGGTTTAATCCCTTGCATGTTTTCCTGTGTTTCTCTCTCCTGGGCTCGTCCCTTGCCCTGTAAAAGCTAGATTTAGCTCATTTTTCAAGGGGTTGAACATTTTTTGTATGGCAAGCTCCCTTTTTCACCTTGAAAGTGATTTAGTGGAATAACAAACCTTTTCTAGAAACTGCAACTGCATTTTTTCCTTTCAAGTGTTTGAATACAAGTGATTTTGATGTTAAACTAACAATACAAGCCCTGTGATTAGTTTTTATCCTCTGATGGTGTTGTTTGCCTAATTTCTAACACTTCATTACAACTATCAGTTTGTGCATGTTGTTTTTGTTACATTTTATGAACTGTGTCAATTTGTAGAAGTAAAAATTGCTCACCACTCCTTTGGTGCATCACCTATTAGCATTATTTTTAGTTCTTTCTTTTTACATTTTCTATCCTTGTCCCTTTGGAATTTAGAGTAGATTTAGGTGGTTAAACCTCTGCAAATTGTGCAAGTAAAATAGCTGATCAGAGGAGTTGAGGAACCAGCCTCTAATCTGGAGATTTCTCTTCCATTTTTGCAAGTCCCACACTTGGGAGAGAGGTTTCAATGTTGTGCAATCACACTAGATGCCTAGAAACATCAAATTAGAAACCTGATTTGCATCCAGGGGTGCTGCTGATTTGCAACAACACTTTTGGCACGCCTGGTGGGACCTTAGAGGTCTTCCACTTTATCTTTGACAGGTTGGTGTGTTCCTGTTAAAGATTCAACCTTTTGGAGGCACTTTCAAAAGCACATCTGGCGACTCCATTTGGTAAACAACTCATTCTCTAAGTTGCAGACCTGTTTTCCATTCATTTCCATCCATTCTTCTTTCCATCATTTTCATTATTTTCCATTCCATGAAGTTGTGCAATCATGACTTCATTTCCATCATGGAATTCACATTTACAACAACAGTTTATCACACCTCCAACATGTTTTACAAATCCTCCAAATCAACATTTTGATCAAATTCAAAATCAGCATGTCTACCCATATCAGCAGCAGTGCCAAAGTCAGGATATGAAGCACTATCAAGCACAAGGGTATGCTGGTTGTGAGGGCAGTCAAGAAGAAAATGCAGATCTGCTAGAACAAATCCAAAAGATGGAGGCGAAGATGGTGCAATCAAGAGAAACAACTCAAATGAAAGCTTTCAGAATTGGTTGTAGGACTCCTTGTCCATGGGGAGGCCCTTTTCCAAGACACTTCAGCCCTCAGGAGAAGCTGGACTTCATGATGAAGATGTTGTCCCAACTTGCACAATGGATAGCAGAAATAGAGGTCTATACACTTGGTGTTGAACAACCTTGTCAATGGGTAAGTTCTACACCATCATCTTGTTTTTCTCTTCCCATTACTCAAGCAGCATCATCTCATTTGGAATTTCAAATTCTAAATCCAGTCAATGTTGCCCCAGGAGTTGAATTCCATTTCTCCATTCCCTAGTCTTCCACCACATCTCAATTCTTCCTATCCCCTTTCCTTCCAAATAGTCATCCCCTCCACAAAAGATAACAGAAATACCCTCTCCTCCAAAGAAACAAGAGTTTCTACCTCCTCCACGACCATGAAAAATTGCAAAATCAATTGAGTTACAATCCACTTCTCCTCTTGCATTCCCAAATCCATGTTGGGAGGATAAAAATCATAATTCTAGTAAAGGAAAACAGCAAAAAAAAGAAAAGCCAAACAAGGATGAAGAAATTTGAAGTCTCAAGAGTTGGGCTCTTAAATTTGGGATGACAAAAGATCCCCTTGATGGTTAAGCCTTTAGAGGAGGTTGGAGTTGGAAAACAAGTGGTGGTTAAGGACTGAATTTGCTAGCAGCAGGATGAAGAGCAAAAAGAAGAAGCAGATCAACAATCAGTTTTCTCATGAAAGCTAGGTGTCCATGTTAGCATTCTATTGCCCAAAGAGAATGTTGATTCAATTCACAGTTGCACAATCAACCATGGAGGAAGAAAGCTCTGAAGAACCATCTCTACAGTCCCAACTTGTCCTCTAGGAGCAAATGCATGAGGTCGAAGTCAGTTTGACTTAACAAACTTCGTAGCTAGAAGGAAGCAGTTCTATCAAGATACAAGATTGCTCTTCAAGTAGTAGAAGAGGGAGAAGCTGCTCCAAATCCAAAAGAAGAGGAGCACATTCTAGTTGTGGAGGAGAACAATTATAGATCCAAGGGCTTGTGAGCGCAAAGCAGGCTACAAGAGAACCTTCAATTCTTCTCTTCTACTTCATCTCTCTCGACAATCTGAGTGCTAAAGAAGAGTTTGGATCCCTCACAACTTTCAATGTTGGAGGATGAAAGTTATACCAGGGTGATGATCATGTAGATTTGGAGGCCACCATACAAGAGGGATAAACTTTGCTGGAGGAAGACATTCAAGAGTTTGATTTGCCAGCAGACTTAGAAGAATGTTTAGATGAAGAGCTAGCTGAAATTATCATGTTAGATTCTGGAGGACTGTCATTGATCCAACGGAAAGAACTTGCTGCCATGGACAAAAGAGTTCAAGGACAACATTCTCTACAGTTTGCAATCATGCCACGTTCCATCAACACCTGGAAGCCTTTGATCTGTCCAAAAGCTACAATGGAGGAGCTTCAAAGCCAACAATGTATTGCAGCAGCCTAACATCTTATGCAAAAGTAACTTCATTGGATGTTGCAACCAAGATTGGAAGATTTACACATCTTTAGATGAGTTCCATGTTGCCATTGGAGGAAGAGAAAGGGCAGAAAAGGTTCTACCTTTGCTTCTACACCATCCATTTAAGAAGGGTTTACAAGAAGAACTCCATTCTTGGAGTTGAAAATCAGGGCAATTGGTATACTCAAAAGGACCATACCTTGCCTAATCAGGTATCTGGCTTCATTGGAACCAAAGGAGAAGTCACAATCAGTCATGCTTGCTCCTAAGCATGAGGATGAGCTACAAAGAACCAAGGATCAGCTGTCATACCTCTCCAATCCAAATGCAGAACAACTAAAAGAGGTATTGAATTTGCCTTCACCTGATACCTTGATGATTTGGGTGGAAGACTAGCTTCTTGTTGATTTTCCACTTCATCCAATCAGCCATGTTCAATGCCAAATCAGTTGCATGGTTGCCAACTTTTGAAGAAAGGGAAGCTATTTCTGCACGACCAGTTGCAGGGTTTGTTTAGCCCACTTTTACTTCCAGTTAGAGTAGGATAGGTAGTTTTGCTTTCAGTAAAAGAAGTGCTTGTGCACACTCTGCATGTTCCATTTTGGAGCATGTATGACCCTTTAGTTTTGTACATAGTTTTTGTGGTGCTGGTTTTGCTCTTGCACAGTCCATTTCAGTGGGTTTCCAAGTGGCTCAGAGAGGAGGTTTTCAAAGTTCAGATCAGTTTGCAGGCTACAACTCATGACTCCATGCCCAATGGATGCTTCAGGCAACTAGTAACTTCATCCAGCAGGAAGATGACCCCTCTGAGTCACCAAAATTGTTATCCAAAATGTGCCCCCTGCTCATTTTGTGGCTAACTCCTCTCATTCTTCCCTCTCTTGTGCCTCAGTCACAAAATTTTGCTTTTCAGGCACTCAAAACCTTCTGGAAATGGCACCATTGGATAGAGCTCTTTCTCAACTTTCCAGAAAGGTAAAGTTTTCCTCCTAACTCCATGTATTTTTCAAGTTATGGCTCAGTGGAGTTTTTGTGGGAAATTTTCCCCTAGAAGGCCCGCAGCTAATCAGAATGTGCCATGTGTCTAAAGGAGTGGCGGGGCGTGGGGAATATTTGGAAAATTTTTCCAAATGACCAAAAAGGTAAAAATTCAAAAAAATTCCCCACCGACCCGATTTGGCCCTGTTTTGCCCTAAAACTTCAAATCACCATATCTTTCGATCCAGAGCTCAGTTTTTCGCGTTCTTTATATCAATGGAAAGCTGGTGAAATTATATACAAGATTCCAGGGTCAATTTTGCTTTTTGGTGGAGTTTGGAGAGAGAAAATCAAAAAATGCTTCTGGAACGTGGTCATGAATAGAAATTATGTTTCAACCACCGATTTTAATGAAGAATGGCTCGCATTCTCTCCCAGCATGGTTAAAAATGTCAGGGAATGGGTCTGTCAGGGTCACCCATGCTGTTTTGATGGCATTTTGGTCAATGGTTGAATCCCTTTGCATGTTTTCCCATGTTTCTCTCTCCTGGGCTCGTCCCTTGCACTGTAAAAGCCAGATTTGGCTCATTTTTCAAGGGGTTGAACAATTTTTGTATGGCAAGCTCCCTTTTTCACCTTGAAAGTGATTTAGTGGAATAACAAACCTTTTCTAGAAGCTGCAACTGTATTTTTGCCTTTCAGGTGTTTGAATGCAAGTGATTTTGATGTTAAAATAACAATACAAGCCCTGTGATTAGTTTTTATCCTCTACTGGTGTTGTTTGCCTAATTTCTAACACTTCATTACAGCTATCAATTTGTGCATGTTGTTTTTGTTACATTTTATGAACTGTGTCAATTTGCAGAAGTAAAAAATGCTCACCACTCCTTTGATGCATCACCTATTAGCATTAGTTTTAGTTCTTTCTTTTTGCATTTTCTATCCTTGTCCCTTTGGAATTTAGAGTAGATTTAGGTGTTTAAACCTATGCAAATTATGCAAGTAAAATAGCTTATCAGAGGAGTTGAGGAACCAACCTCTAATCTGGAGATTCCTCTTCTATTTTTCAAGTCCCACACTTGGGAAGAGGATTCAATGTTGTGCAATCACATTGGATGCTAGTATGATCAAACTAGAAATTTGATCAACATCCAAAGGGTGTTGCTGATTTGCAACAACAGTATAGTCAGATTATGGTGAAGGAACAAGATCAGTTCAAGACAACCTTTACAAATAAATGGGGAACTTATGCATACAGGAAAATGCCATTCGGGTTTTCCAACACTAGAGCTACCTTCCAAAGAGCAATGGACATGGCATTCAAAGGTTTGATTAATAACATTGTACTGATATATCTTGATGATATCACTGTTTTTTCAAAAAATATAGTAGACCACCTCTTTCATTTGAGACAAGTGTTCCAAAGGTGTAGAAGATTTGGAGTCTCCTTGAATCCTAAAAAGTGTGTTTTTCTAGCCCATGAAGGAAAGCTCCTTGGCCACATTATCTCCAAAGAAGGATTAGAAATTGATCTAGAAAGAGTCAAAGCCATAAGAGCACTGCCATTGCCAAGCCACAAGAAGGCCCTTCAAATTTTCTTGTGAAGAATAAATTTTGTTCGGAGGTTTGTCCCAAATTTTGCAGCCTTTGTCAAACCTATCACCAAGATGCTAAAGAAAATCATGGCTTTCAAATGGACAGCAGAAGGAAAGGAAAGTTTTGAAGAAATCAAAGAAGCCATCTCTCAAGCCCCAACTCTCATCAACCCAGATTTCTCCTAGGATTTCATCCTCTATGCGTTTGGAGGTGATGATACTATTTCTGTAATTTTGGTACAGTAGAATAAAGACAATGATGAACAGTTAATTTCTTTCTTCAGCCAAATCCTGGAGGACTATGAAGTGAGATATTCTTTCATTGAGAAGCATGTTCTTGCAGTAATCAGGAGCTTGAAGGAATTCAAGCATCTAGTTTTAAACAATAAGGTCCAATTGTTGGTTTCTCATGCGGGGGTTAAAGACTTCCTCCTCAATAAAGACTTGAATGAAAAAAGGGCAGGTTGGATTACTCATGTCATGGAGTATGAAATTGAGATCAAAGTCACCAAGTTAGTAATAGGAAAAGGATTGTGTGAGAAGTTGATCTTGAGCAAACAAGAGGAATCATGCAATGAGAAGGAGGTTGTTTTGGCGTTGCAAGACAGCCATGAGCAAGGAATAACTCAAGAGGAGAATGATGGTGTCCCCACTCCTTGCTGGACCCAAGGTATAATGCTCTTCCTAAGCATAGGTCTATGTCCTCCAGAGATAAACAAGACCCAAAGAAGACACTTCAGGTTGCAAGCTGTCCCATATGCCCTTGTTGATGGTGTTTTATTCAAAAGAGATGTGAATGGAGTACTGTTGAGATGCATTGGTACAAATCAGATTCATAAGGTGCTAGAAGAGTTCCATGGTGGACCAGCTGGTGGCCATTTTTCACCAAGAGTGACAGCTCTAAAGATCATGAGGGCTGGCTATTATTGGCCCAAGATTTTCAATGATTGTTATGCATGGATCAAGAGGTGCAAGAATTGTGCATTTTTCACAGGTAAAGAGAGGCTAGCTGCCCCTCCCATTGCATCTAATTTCAGTTGACTAACCATTCATGCAATGGGGTTTAGACTTCATTGGAGTTATTAATCCCAATTCGAGCCAAGGGCATAAGTGGATTTTAACAGCCACATATTACTTCACTAAATGGACTAAAGCAGTAGCACTCAAGGAAGTAAATGAATCTAGTATCCTAGACTTCTATGAGGGAATAGTAACCAGATTTGGCATACCAGCTACAATAATATCAAATAATGCATTGGCATTCATTGGATCCAAGGTGACTGAATGGGCTATCAAGAATGGGATCTACCTAAGTACTTCATCAAACTATTATCCCCAGGGTAATGGCCAGGCTGAATCTACAAACAAGAAATTGTTGAGGATCATTATTAGGACTCTTGATGAGAATCAGAGGTCTTGGCATACCAAATTGAAATCAGCCTTATGGGCTGATAGGATAACTCCTAAAAGATCTACAGGTAACCTTCCATTCAAGCTTGTTTATGGAAGAGAGGAAATTTTGCCCATATCACTTGAATTGCCAACATTGGAACTCATGAAATAGTTGGAGTTGTTGGAGTTTGAGCCCATGGAAGTCAGATATGCAGAATTGATGGAGCTCCAAGAAATCAGAAATCAGGCATCCCAAGCAATGGAGAAGGATCAAGCTTTGATAAAGAAGACCTTTGATAGAAAGGCCAAGAACAGATCCTTCCAAGTTGGAGATCTAGTGTTAAAATGGGATGCAGATAGAGCAAAACCGGGAAGGCATTCAAATTTTGATGCCATTTGGAGTGGCCCATACATGGTCACAAAGTGTAAGGACAACAATACTTTCCAGTTGTCTTCATTGAATGGCGAAGAACTGCTGATTCCAGTCAATGGAATCCATCTTAAGCATTGCTACTGAAGGAAATGCTTCACACTATACATATTAGTTTAGGTTTTTCATTCCTCCAAGTGCTTGTGCACATTTTTTTGCTGTGGATTAGTTTTTCTTTCACTAAGTGCTTTGGCATAAGCTTGTTGTTCCTGGAGATGTGTTTGCAGGCCTTAGTCCATCAGGTGATATTCCATCTTCCTCCTTGCAGTGTTCTAGTCAGTTGGGGTATCAAACAGAGAATTCAATAACTCCATACCCAATGGATTGCTTTAGACAACTAGTAACTTCATCCAACAGGCAGATGACCACTCTGAGTCACCAAAATTGTTATCCAAAATGTGCCCCTGCTCATTTTTTTGTGGCTAACTCCTCTCATTTTTTCCTCTCTTGTGCCTCAGTCATAATATTTTTCTTTTTAGACATTCAAAACCTTCTAGAAATGACACCATTGGATAGAGATCTTTCTCAGCTTTCCAGAAAGGTAAAGTTTTCCTCCTAACTCCATGTATTTTTGAAGTTATGGCTTGGCGGAGTTTTTTTGAAAAAAATTTCCCCTGAAAGGCCCTATTGTTGCAAATCAGCATCACCCTTGGATGCAAATCAAGGTTCGAAGTTGATGTTTAGGGCATTCAGTGTGATTGCACAACATTGAAACCTCTCTCCAAGTGTGGGACTTGCAAGATGAGAGAGGAATCTCTAGATTAGAGGCTGGTTCCTCAAACTCCTCTGATTAGATCTATTATTTACACAAATGCAGAGGTTCATATCCTAATTTATCCTAATTTGCAAGGAGACAGGGATAAGAAATGTAAAAATTAAAACTAAACTGATAAGGGTGATACACCAAAGGAGTGGTGAGCACTTCTTGCTCATGTAAATTGACACAAATCAGAAATTGCAACATAAAACATCATACACAGGTTGATAAGTTGTAAACAAGGGTTTGAAATGAAGCAAACAACACATACAAAGGATTGAAAGCATTCACAGAACCTGCATTGTGATTTTCAACATCAAAATCATTGTATTCCAACACCAAAGAGGTAGAAAAAACCTGTTACAAACCCTGGGAAGGTCTGATACTTGCCAAAATCACTTGTTGAAAGTGAAAGCAGAAGCTTGCTGTGTAAAAAAGGTGTTCCACTTTGAAAAATGAGCCAAATTTGGCTTTTATAGTGTATGGGTCGAACCTAGGAGAGAGAAAACATGAAAAAACATGGGAGCCATTCCTCATTGACCAAAATGCATTAAAAATAGCATGGGTGACCTGACAGACCCACCCCCCTACATTTTTTACCATGCTGGAGAAGAATGTAACCCATTTTGCATTAAAATTGGTTGTTGAAACGTTAGTTCTGTCCACGGGCACGTACAAGAAGTGTTTTTTGATTTTCTCCCTCCAAACTAAACCAAAATTCAAAACTAACCATTAAATCATGTAGATAATTTCACCATCTTTCCATTGATATAAAGAACCTGAAAATCTGAGCTCTAGATCGAAAGATATGGCGATTTGAAAATTTAGGGCAAAATAGGACAAAATCAGATCGGCAGGGTAAAAAGTTTGAATTTTTACCCGTTTGGTCTTTGGAAATTTTTTCAAATTTTCCCCACGCTCCACCACTCCAGGTGCCACATGGCACATTCTGATTGGGTACGGGCCCTTCCTGACCATTTTTTGCTTCGGGCAGCTCCTGATTGGCTGCGGGCCTTGCAAGGGAAAATTTCCCACAAAAACTCCGCCGAAGCATAACTTGAAAAATACGTGGAGTTAGGAGGAAAACTTTACCTTTATGGAAAGTTGAGAAAGATCTCTATTCAATGGTGTCATTTCCAGAAGGTTTTGAGTGCCTAAAAAGTAAAAATTTATGACTGAGGCACAATAGAAGGAAAGAATAAAAGGGATTTAGCCACAAAATGAGTAGGGGGCACATTTGGATAACAATTTTGGTGACTCGGGGGGATATCTACCTACTGGATGAATGATCAGTATCCTAAAGCAATCCATTGGGCATGGAGTCATGAGTAGTAGCCTGAAAAAATATTCTAAACTTTGAAAACTTCCCTCTGAACTGCTTGAATCCCACTAGACATGGAGTTGTTCCCACCAAAATGTCATCAAAACGAACTGTGCAAGAGTGAAACCAGCAGCACCAAAACTATGTACAAACTAAAAATCATACATGATCCAAATGGAACATGTAGAGTGTGCACAAGCACTTCTTCTACTGAAAGAAAACCTACCTACTCTACTCTAACTGGAAGCAAAGGTGAGCTAAACGAACCCTGCAACTGGTTGTGCAAAATAGCATCCTTTCTTCAAAATTGGCAGCCATGCAAATGATTTTGAGCTAAGTATGGCTGATTGAATGAGTGGAAAATCAACAAGAAGCTGGTATTCTACCCAAATTAGCAAGGTGTCAACTAAAAACAAATCCAATACCTCTTTTAGTTGCTCTGCATTTGGATTGGAGAGGTATGACAACTGATCCTTGGAACTTTGCAGCTCATCCTCATGCTTAGAAGTAAGCATGACTGGTTATGGCTTCTCCTTTGGCTCCAATGAAGCCAAATACCTGATTGGGCAAGGTCTGATCCATTGAGTATGCCCATAATTCTGATTTTCAACTCCAAGAATGGAGTTCTCTTGTAGACCTTGAATGGATGGTGTGGAAGTAATGGTACAACCCTTCTACCCTTTCTCTTCCTCGAATGAAGGACATGAAAGATTAAAATCTTCCAATCTTGGTTCCAAATAGCTTCTATAAGATGCAGGTTACTGCAAATGAATACTCTCCTCCATGACAGTAGGCTCTTGTGTTTGGAAGATGGATGATGAAAGAAAGAATGGTGGAGAACTCAACCGGTTCTTCTTCATCAAAACAGTCCTCCAAATCAGACAGGTAAATTACTGCCTCCTTGTTGTCCTGCTGTAAATGTTTAACCTCTCCCATGGTGTTCTCTTGATTTGCAACTTGATCACCATGGTTTCTTTCATCCTCCAGCATTGAGTTTGAGGGATCAAACTCTTCTTCAGTACTAGAACTTGAGAGAGATTGAAGTAGAGAGAAGAACTGAAGGTTCTTCTATAACCTGCTTTGTGCTCAAAGCCTTTGGATCTGCACTTTTCTCCCCCACAGCTAGAATGTGCTCCTCTTCTTTTGGATTTGGAGCAGCTTCTCCTTCCTCTTGCTGTCCCTCATGACTGATTTTTGCAATTTGAATTGGATCAGCATTTCCTTCAAATAGGGTGCTAACATGGACACTATATTATGAACAAATTGATTGCTGATCTGCAACTCCTTTTTGCTCTTCTTCTGCTGCAACAAAATCAGTCCTGACCACCATTTGTTCTTTAACTCCAACCTCTTCTGAAGGTTTCATCAACAAAGGGATCTTCTTCATCCCAAATTTAAGAGCCCAACTCTTCAAAATTTGAATTTCTTCATCCTTGTTTGGCTTCTCTTTTTGCTGTCCTTCATGACTGATTTTTGCAATTTTTTGTGGTGGCGGAGGAGGTAAAACTTATTGTTTCTTTGGAGAAGACAGTGTTTCATTTAGCTCTTGTGGAGGGGATGACTGTTTGGAAGGGAAAAGGACAGAAGAATTGAGATGAGGTGGAAGACTAGGGGGTGGAGAAATGGATTCAACACTTGGGACAACAGATGGAGAGTTTAAAACTTGACATTGTTGAGATAAAATAGATTGGGAAAGAGGAAAAGAAAAGGCATGAGATGGTGTGCTTACCCATTGACAAGGTTGCTAAATACTCCTCTCATACACCTCTATTCCTTCAATCCACTTTGCAAGCAATGGCAGCGTTGCAATCATGAAGTCAAGCTTCTCTTGAGGGCTATAATGCCTTGGGAAAGGTCCCACCCATGGACAGGGTGCTCCACAACTGATTCCAAATGCTTTCATTTTTGCTTGAGCCCTAGATTGCACCATGTTTACCTCCATCTTTTGGATTTTCTCTAATAGACTAGCATCTTGCATATGATTGTCTTCATTGTATGCACACCCTTACTCTTGGAAAGCTCCATAGCCAAACTGATTTTAGCATTGTTGCTCATATGGGTATGTATGCTGATTTGGAGGATTTAAAAAACATGTTGGAGGTGGGAAACATTACTGCTATTGTAAATGTGAGTTCCATGATGGAAATGAAGTCATGATTGCAAAACTTCATGGAATGGAAAATAATGAAAGAGATGGAAAGAATAATGGATGGACATGGATGAGAAATAGGTCTGCAACTTCAGAAATGGGTTGCTGATTAGATGAAGTCACCAGATGTGTTTGCAAGTGCCTCCAAAGGCTGAAATCTTCACAGGAACACACCAACATGTAAAAGATGAAGTGGAAGACCTCTAAGGTCCCACCCGGTGTGCCAAAATCATTGTTGAAAATCAGCAGCACCCCTGGATGCAAATCAAGGTTCTAAGTTGATGTTTAGGGCATCCAGTGTGATTGCACAACATTGAAACCTCTCTCCAAGTGTGGGACTTGCAAGATGAGAGAGAAATCTCTAGATTAGAGGCTAGTTTCTCAAACTCCTCTGATTAGATCTATTATTTACACAACTGCAGAGGTTCATATCCTAATTTATCCTAATTTGTAAGGAGACAGGGATAAGAAATGCAAAAATTAAAACTAAACTGATAAGGGTGATACACCAAAGGAGTGGTGAGAACTTCTTGCTCATGTAAATTGACACAAATCAGAAATTTCAACATAAAACATCATGCACAGGTTGATAAGCTGTAAAAAAGGGTTTGAAATGAAGTAAACAACACATACAAAGGATTGAAAGCATTCACAGAGCCTACATTGTGATTTTCAACATCAAAATCCTTGTATTCCAACACCAAAGAGGCAGAAAAATCTGTTACAATCCCTAGAAGGTCTGATACTTGCCAAAACCAATTGTTGAAAGTGAAAACAAAAGCTTGCTGTGTAAAAAAGGTGTTCCACTTTGAAAAATAAGCCAAATCTGGCTTTTACAGTGCATGGGCCGAACCCAGGAGAGAGAAAACATGAAAAAACATGGGAGCCATTCCTCATTGACCAAAATGCATTAAAAATAGCATGGGTGACCTGACAAACCCATCCCCCGACATTTTTGACCATGCTGGAGAAGAATGCGACCCATTTTGCATTAAAATTGGTTATTGAAAAGTCAGTTCTGTCCATGGGCGCGTACCAGCAGAGTTTTTTATTTTCTCCCTCCAAACTAAACCAAAATTCAAAATTGACCATGGAATCTTGTAGAGCATTTCACTAGATTTCCATTGAAATAAAGAACGTGAAAATCTGAGCTCTGGATCAAAAGTTATGGTGATTTGAAGTTTTAGGGCAAGAACAAGCCAAAATCGGATCGCTTTGATATTTTTGACCTAGACACGTGGCGAGTTCTGATTGGCTGCGGACCTTGCAAGGAAAAATTTCCCACAAAAACTCTACAAAGCCATAACTTGGAAAATACATGGAGTTAGGAGGAAATCTTTACCTTTCTAGAAAGCTGAGAAAGAGCTCTATCCAATGGTGTCATTTCCAGAAGGTTTTGAGTGCCTAAAAAGTAAAAATTTATGACTGAGGCACAATAGAAGGAAAGAATGAAAGGGAGTTAGCCACAAAATGAGAAGGGGGCACATTTGGATAACAGGAAGCAAGGACTACAAAACATCTCCAGGGATAGCAAGATGTGCCAAAGCACTTAGGGAAAGCAAAACTAACCTACAGCACAAAACAATGTGCAAAGCACTTGGAGGAATGAAAATCTAATCTAATATCTACAAGGTGGTAAATTTCCCTCTAGAAGCAATGCTTGAGATAGATTCTATTGAATGGAATCTACAGTTCTTCACCATCCAATGAGGCCAATTAGAAAGCATTGTTATTCTTTCCCTTCATGACCATGTATGGGCCACTCCAAATTGAATCAAATTTTGAATTCCTTCCCGGTTTTACTCTATCCACATCCCATTTCAACACTAGATCTCCAACTTGAAAAGATCTATCCTTGGCCTTCCTATCAAAGGTATTTTTGATCAAAGCTTGATCCTTTTCCATTGCTTGGGATGCCTGATTTCTGACCTCCTGCAGCTCCATCAACTCTACATATCTCACCTCCATGGGCTCAAACTCTAGCAACTCTAATTGCTTCATGAGTTCCAATGTTGGCAACTCAAGTGACATGGGCAAGATTTCCTCTCTTCCATAGACAATTTTGAATGGAGAATTACCTGTGGATCTCTTGGGAGTTATCCTATCAGCCCATAAGGCTGATTTCATTTTGGTATGCCAAGACCTCTGATTCTCATCAAGAGTCCTCCTAATGATCCTTAACAAGTTCTTGTTTGTAGACTCGGCCTGGCCATTACCTTGAGGGTAATAGTTTGATGAAGTGCTTAGGTAGATCCCGTTCTTAACAGCCCACTCAGTCACCTTGGATCCAATGAATGCCAATGCATTATCTAAGATTATTGTAGCAGGTATACCAAATCTGGTCGCTATCCCCTCATAAAAGTCTAAGATGCTGGACTCATTTGCTTCTTTGAGTGCTACTGCTTCAGTCCATTGGTGAAGTAGTCCGTGGTTGTAAAAATCCATTTGTGCCCTTGACTTGAATTGAGATTAATGACTCTAATGAAGTCCAAACCCCATTGCATGAATGACTGGTCAACTAAGATTAGATGCAATGGAAGGGCAGCAAGTCTCTCTTTTCCTGTGAAGAATGCACAATTCTTACACCTCTTAATCCATGCATAGCAATCACTGAAAATTTTAGGCCAATAATAACCAACCTTCATGATTTTTAGAGCTATCACTCTTGGTGTAAAATGACCACCAGCTGGTCCACCATGGAACTCTTCCAACACCCTATGAATCTGATTTGTGCTAATGCATCTCAGCAGCACTCCATTCACATCTTTCTTGAACAAAACTCCATCAACAATGGCATATGGGACAACCTGCAATCTAAAGTGTCTTCTTTGGGTCTTGTTCATCTCTGGGGGCATAGGCCTATGCTTAGGAAGTGTATAATACCTTGGGTCTAGCAAGGAGTGGGGGCAGCATTGTCTTCTTCTTGATTGCCACTTGGCTCATGGGTGTCCTGGACTGTCAAAACAACCTCTTCTTCATTGCATACTTCTTTTTGCTTCCCCAAATCCATCTGCTCACACAATCCTTTCCCTCTTACTAGCTTGGTGATCTTGATCTCAATGTCATACTCCATGACATGGGTGACCCAACCTACCCTTTTCTCGTTCAAATCTTTGTTGAGGAGGAAGTCCTTAACCCCAACATGTGAGACTAGCAACTGGACCTTGTTGTTCGAGACTAAATGCTTGAATTTCTTCAAGCTTCTGATTACTGCCAGCACATGCTTCTCAATAAAAGAGTACTTCACCTCATAGTCATCTAGGCTCTGGCTGAAGAAGGCAATTGGCTGCTCATCATTATCCTTGTGTTCTGCTTTGTACCAAAATTGCAGAAATAGTGTCATTACCTCCAAATGCATAGAGGATGAAATCCTTGGAGAAGTTTGGGTTGATGAGAGTTGGTGCTTGAGAAATGGCTTCTTTGATTGCTTTAAAACTCTCCTTGCCTTCTGTTGTCCACTTGAAAGCCATGTTCTTGTTTAACATTTTGGTGATGGGCTTGACAGGGCTGAAAAATCTGGGATAAACCTCCGAACAAAGTTTATCCTTCCCAAGAAAATTTGAAGGGCTTTCTTATGGCTTGGCAATGGTAGTGCTCTTATGGCTTCAACCCTCTCTGGATCAATTGCTAATCCTTCTTTGGAGATAATATGGCCAAGGAGCTTTCCTTCATGTGCAAGAAAGATACACTTTCTAGGATTTAAAGACACTCCAAATCTCCTGCACCTCGTGAAAACTCGTCTCAAATGAGAGAGGTGGTCTACTACTGCATTTTTAGAAAAAAAACAATGATATCATCAAGGTAAATCAGCACCACATTGTTAATCAAACCTTTGAGTGCCATGTCCATTGCCCTTTGGAAGGTAGCACCAGTGTTGGATAGCCTAAATGGCTTTTTCCTATATGTAAAAGTTCCCCATTGGTTGTGAAGGTTGTCTTGAACTGGTCTTCCTCCACCATAATCTGATTGTAGCCTGAGTAGCCATCAAGTAGTGAAAACCTCTTGGAGCCAGCCACAACTTACAAGTTTTGCTCCATGGAAGGGAGTGGGTAATGGTCCTTGAGAGATGCTCTATTTAAGTCTCTGAAATCAACACACAATCTGATCTCCCCACTCTTATTTCTGACTGGAATCAAGTTGGCAACCCAACTAGAATGCTTGATTGGGAATATGATTCTTGACTCAATCAGCTTGTCCAATTCTTTCCTCATGAGAGGCTCCATGTGTGGATTGATGGGTCTTTGTTTCTGCCTGACAGGCTTAGTATTTGGATCTAATTCAATGGTATGCTGAGCTAAGTTGGGATTGAAACCTTTCAAATCTTCATAGCTCCAAGAAGACACGTCAGGGAACTCTTGACACATATGTATGAATTCATACTTTTCTTGTTTAGTTGTCATCTTTCCAATTTGCAATGGTTTGTTCTCTTCCACCAAGATGGATACTGAATCTTCTCTCTTGACCTGAATGTTTGCTTTCTCCTTTCTAAACTGATCATTGGGATTAAAAATGGACTCCAAAGTGATAAGTCCCTTAGGCAGCTTGTTAGTTCTCAGCTGTACCACTTGGTCACCATAATGTTGTTCCAATTTTTCTTGATTCTTAGCTGAGAACTCGACTTCTTCTTGCAAGAAATGGATGATTTTCTTGTCATTCTCAAATACTTTCCAACTGACATTGTTATCCGGAACTGAAGGCCTCACAATCACATGGATGTTTGGCTATACCTTGTCTTTTTGAATGCTTTCCACAATGTCAAAGGTTGCCCCTACTGTTGCAAGCCTGTCAGCAGCTTGATTCTCTTTCCTAGGAATGGATTTTTGATGCCCAAAACCCTCAAAATATTCCATGAGGTCCCACACCCTGTTCTTGTAGCACCTGAGTAGATCATTCTTGGCAGCATGTTGTCCCTTGACCTAATTTACAATCAATTCACTATCACCAAAGACTTGCAAGTTCTTTATTTTCTTCTTGATTTCCCAATGCATCCCTTGCACCAAGGCTTCATATTCAGCAGTGTTATTGGAGCATGCAAACTGAAATCTAAAAGGTGAATAGTACTTTACTCCTTGAGGTGAAATAAGCATGGCTCCACCTCCTGCACCTTGTCTACTCCTTGATCCATCAAAAAACAGCTGCCATACCTCATTGTCATCTTCATGGTTTGGCTTGGTGATGCTAGGAATAGGCTGATTTTCTTCGTGTATGCAATAGACCCCTAGCTCAAATTCTTCCACTTCTTGATAAGGATAAAAAGTATGTACCTTGTTTTCCCATTCATAAAGACTTAGATCTGGGATGCTTCCAACCTCGGTGTCAGCTTCATCGGTGCTTGGGTGGTCTTCTTGATCAAATGCTGAACAATTGGCATTGATCTGACTTGGAGTGTAAGGCTCAATGTGGAAGTTTGCAATAGGTTCAGACCTGATTGTAGCCTTAGTTCCATACCTCATTCTGAATAGCATGTGTGACCAATCAGTAGACAAATATCCCCCAGTCTTGGCTGTGAAGTCCCTTGACAAACATAGGGCAAAGAGTGGTGGAAGGTCTATGACTGATACATCTTGTAAAACAACAACATTTGGACATGCATGCAAGGTAAGACTCAAGTTTCTAATCACCCCAACTATTGTTACTGATGTCCCATCCAGCTGCACTACCCCTTTGGATATGGTTTCATACTAGAGCCCTAGCTGATCAGCTATTTGTTTAGGCATCACTGAGCTACTTGCCCCGGAATCTACCATGCAATTGTGCACTAACTGATTTCCAATGATTAATGAAACATAGAAAGAAGGGGGCTTCAACATTTTACCTTGCTATCCTCCATGATTTCCCTCAGGCTGGGCAGCATTTGTGAGCACTTTCTCTTGCATCTGAACTTTCTGATTCGAAGTTGGCCAATCCTTCATGGTAGCTTGTAACAAGTCTCTTTGGCCTGGGATAGATAGGGATTCCCACATTGATATATTAACATTTGTCTTCTTCATATGATCAATGATACTAAATGGTGATGAAGGATCTCTTTATTGTCCCTTTGCTTGTACATTCACTCCTTGCACGTGGGCAGCAATAACTGGTATTTGAGTTGGTCTAGGAGCTGTTCTTGGCTGCCCTTGTGCATTTGAAATTAGATTTTTCTTGCCAACCAATTTTGGAGCCATGGAAGGTTGTGGATTGGTTGGAGCTAATGGCTGTTCTTCACCTAAATTCCTTCTTTTTGACCTTGTGTTGGCTGCAACACCTTGAGAAACTGCTTGATTCATGCCACAGAAATCTTCTGCTTGCTAGTTTACCAATGTGGTGTCATTTGGGGCTGATTGTTGTTGGAATGTTTCTTGTTGTTGTTTGTTTCCTTGACTGCCTTCACCCTCCACACTAGTAGTTGTCACCATTAATGCTTGATTCAAAGCACCATTGAAGCACATAGATTGGTTATGAGGTTCATTACATGGAAAACACCAATCATACTCTTGAGCAACGTTGTTTTGTGTTGGCACCAATGCCTTAGAGGCAGATATGGCATTAGGATTATAGGGCTAAAATGGTCTATTGGCAGGAGGCCTTGTTTGATTTACATTTGCAGCTGGATTAGGAGGTCTTTGTGGTTGGTATGGCTGCCTGTTAGGCTGAGCTTGGAGCTGGTAAGAAGGTCTAAAAACTTGGGCTTTTTGTCTTTTGAGAGTAACTAGCTCATTGCCCAGGTTTTACAATTGCTTCATGACTTCTTGAAGCTCATTTGGGGCACTTAGAGATGAAGTAGAATCTTCATTTGAACTCGAATTTCTAGGAGTGGGAGAAGGAGCCAAATTAGGCTTGATTGGTATTTGGACTCTCTAAACTTGGAAACAATGGCATGGGAGGTCTAGGGGCTAGTTTTCCAACTTGGATCAAACAATTTTCAGCCCTAATGGCAATGCTATAAGCCATAGGGATAGTTATGCCTCCCATGGACTGAATCAACATAGAAATATCAGAATTTAGAGCTTTGAGATAATAGAGAAAAGCACCTTCTACTGTTGGCCTAGCTGCCATTGGAATTCTCTCCCAAGTCTTTTGAAATCTAAAGTTGAAATCGGTCAGTTGTTCATTGGGAGCTCTCTTAATGGTTGTCAGCTGCTCTAAAAGAGACAAGTTTTCTCCCTTCTCTCCAAATTGCTCATGAAGTGCTATACACAACTGATTCCAATTTGTGATGAAACCAGCTCCAAGGCTTCTAAACCATTGCAATGCTTTCCCCTTGAATGAAGATGCCTGCAACTTGACAGCCACTTGCATCTCATTGATTTCATGAATTGCACAAACGTTGGCAATGTCTTTAACATGATCACTTGGGAGTAGTCTGATTTCTCCAGTGAAGTATGGAATGTTCTTCAAGGTTGCAATTAGAATTGGATGTTGTGCATTAAGAGCAAGTTGGCTGTTGCCAGTGAAATTGACATAGGGGTTTTTGTGCCATTCTAATTGGCCTTAGAACCCTTGTTGATTGAATGAAAGGCCTACGGGTGGAGGAGTTAAGAGAGTTCTGTTTGGTGGTGATGGAGACCTTTGGATTCCCCTCCCACTTTTCCTTACTCTTGGATATAACTGCAGGTATTCAAACAACACTTCTTCTTCTCCAACTCTTGACCTTGTAGTGATTCTTCTCATGAGTTTTTCAGGTCTGCACTGCTGAAACCATTAATTCTTCCCCTTGGAGTCACCAGAGGTGCAAATTATAGCTCTTTTCAAGCAAGAAAATTACAGCATATGCACATCAACTTTTCTGCAATAAAAATGAGACCTCTAATGTCCCACCGGGCATGCCAAAACTATTGTTGCAAATCAGCAGCACCCCTGGATGCAAATCAAGGTTCTAAATGATGTTTAGAGCATCTACTGTGATTGCACAACATAGAAACCTCTCTCCAAGTGTGGGACTTGTGAAAATGAGAGAGAGGAATCTCTAGAATAGAGGCTGGTTCCTCAAACTCCTCTGATTTAGATCTATATTTTGCACAAACTACAGAGGTTCTAATCCTAATCTACCCTAGATTGCAAGGAGGCAGGGATAAAAATGTAAAAAATGAAACTAAACTAAAGATGGTGATGCACCAAAAGGAGTGGTGAAACATTTTTTGCCATGTAAATAGACAAAAATTCATGAAATGCAACAAGGGAAAACATACACAAGCTGATAGATGTAATTAGAGGTCTTAAAATGAGTAGAAACAATATAAACAGAGGACTGAAAGCATTCACAGAGTTTACACTGTCAATTCCATGTAAAAATATCTTGCATTCCACCATCAAAGAGGTATAAACCTGTTACAAACTATGAAAAAGGCCTGATTCTTACAATTATCACTTGCTGGAGGTGAAAGAAGAAGTTTTCAATGCCAAAAATTGTTCCACCTGAAGGAAATGAGCCAAATCTAGCTTTTACAGTGCATGGGTTGAGCCCAGGAGAGAGACAATTGGAAAAAACATGGGAGCCCATTCCTCATTGATGGAAAATGCATTAAAATAGCATGGAGGACCTTACAAACCCATAACCTGTCATTTTTGACCATATTGGAGAAGAATGGGACCCATTCTGTATTAAATTTGGTTGTTGAAATGTCATTTCTGGCCATGGACACGTACCAGAAATGTTTTTGAATTTTCTCTCTCCAAACTAAACCAAAATTAGAAATTGACCATGGAATCATGTAGATACTTTTAACAGCTTTCCATTGATATAAAGAACATGAAAATCTAAGATTTGGATCAAAAGATATGATTGTTTGAAGATTTAGGGCAAAAACTCTCGAATTCTCTCTCCTTCTCTTTTCCGTGGGTTTTCCTTTGAAAATTGACCTTTTTATACTCTTTTGGAAAAAAATTCATATTTTCCTCCGACCCTTGAACTCCTCTGCCATGTGGCAGCTTCCTATTGGCTGCGGGCCTCAAATGGGAAAATTTTCCACAAAAACTCCACCGAGCCATAACTTGAAAAATATAAGGAGTTAGGAGGAAAACTTTACCTTTCTGGAAAGTTGAGAGAGAGCTCTATCTGATGGTGCCATTTCCAGAAAGCCTTGAGTGCCTAAAAATCAAAAAATATAGACTGAGGCACAAGAGAGGCAAGAACAAAAGGAGTTAGCCACAAAAAATGAGTTGGGGCACATTTTGGATAACAATGATGTTTCAACAACCAGTTTTAATACAAAATGGGTCACATTCTTCTTCAGCATGGACAAAACTTTTAGGGCATGGGTTTGTAAGGACACCCATGCTGTTTTAATGCATCTTCAATCAATGGGGAATGGCTTCCACGTTTTTTACATATTTTCTCTCTCCTAGGCTCGACCCATGCACAAAATGATAGCTGTAATGAAGTGTTAGAAATTAGGCAAACAACACCAGCAGAGGATAAAAACTAATCACAGGGCCTGTATTGTTATTTTAACATCAAAATCACTTGCATTCAAACACACATGAAAGGCAAAAAATACAGTTGCCGTTTCTAGAAAAGGTATGTTATTCCACTAAATCACTTCCAAGGTGAAAAGGGAGCTTTCCATACACAAAAAATGTTCAACGCTTTGAAAAATGAGCCAAATCTAGCTTTTATACTGTAAGGGACGAGCCAAGAGATGTTTGCTTCTAAGCATGAGGATGAGCTGCAAAGTTCCAAGGATCAGCTGTCATACCTCTCCAATCCAAATGCAGAGCAACTAAAAGAGATACTGGATTTTTTTTTAGTTGACACCTTGCTAATTTGGGTAGAAGACCAGCTTCTTGTTGATTTTCCACTCATCCAACCAGCCATACTCAGCTCCAAATCAATTGCATGGCTGCCAATTTTGAAGAAAGGAAGCTATTTTACACAATGAGTTGTAGGGTTTGTTTATCTTACCTTTGCTTCCAGTTAGAGTAGAGTAGGTAGGTTTTCTTTCAGTAGAAGAAGTTCTTATGCACACTCTGCATGTTCCATTTGGAGCATGTATGATTTCTAGTTTGTACATAGTTTTGGTGCTGCTGGTTTCGCTCTTGCAGAGTGATCATTTTGATGGCATTCCTGGTGGGAACAACTCCATGTCTAAGTGGGATTCAAGCGGTTTCAGAGGGAAGTTTTCAAAGTTCAGAATTAGTTTTCATGCTACTACTCATGACTCCATGCCCAGTGGACTACTTCAGACTACTGATACATTATCATCTAGCAAGTAGATGACCCCTCTGAGTCACCAAAATTGTTATCCAAAATGTGCCCCCTTCTCATTTTTGTGGCTAAATCCTTGTACATCTTGCCTTCTCTTGTGCCTCAGTCCACATTTTTTGATTTCTAAGGCACTCAAAACCTTCTAGAAATGACACCATTGGATAGAGTTCTTTCTTAGCTTTCTAGAATGGTAAATTTTTCCTCCTAACTCCATGTATTTTTCAAGTTATGGCTTAGTACGGAGTTTTTGTGGGAAATTTTCCCCTAGCAAGGCCCTGCAGCCAATCAGGAGCTGTCACGTGTCCAAGGGAGAAAAAACACGAAGTGACCCAAAGGAAAAACATGGTAAGGAAGGGCCCGCACCCAATCAGAATGTGCCATGTGGCACCTGAAGTGGCAGAGCGCGGGCAAATTTTGAAAAATGTTCCAAAGACCATATTTTTGGCATATTTTTGCCCTAAAACTTCAAATCACCATAACTTTTGATACAGATCTCAGATTTTCACGTTATTTATATCATTGGAAAGTTGGTCAAAATTATCTACATAGATTCCATGGTCAATTTCTGAATTTTGGTTCAGTTTGAAGAGAGAAAATTCAAAAAACAGTTCTGGTACGTGTCCATGGCCAGAAATGAAATTTCAACAACCAAATTTAATACAGAATGGGTCGCATTCTTTTCCAATATGGTCAAAAATGATCAGGGTATGAGTTTGTAAGGTCCTCCATGCTGTTTTTAATGCATTTTCCATCAATGAGGAATGGGATCCCACATTTTTTTCACATTTTCTCTCTCCTGGGCTCGACCCATGCACTGTAAAAGCCAGATTTGGCTCATTTCTTCATGGTTGAACACTTTTTGGCATTGCAAACTTCTTCTTTCACCTCCAGCATGTGATAGTTGTAAGAATCAAACCCTTTTCATAGTTTTTAATAGGTTTATACCTCTTTGATGGTGGAATGCAAGAGATTTTTACATGGAATTGATAGTGCAAACTCTGTGAATGCTTTCAGTCCTCTCTTTGTATTGTTCTACTTCATTTTAAGACCTATAATTACATCTATCAACTTGTGTATGTTTTCCCTTGTTGCATTTCATGAATTTATGTCTATTTACATGGCAAAAAAATGTTTCACCACTCCTTTTGGTGCATCACCATCTTTAGTTTAGTTTCATTTTTGCATTTTTATCCCTATCTCCATGCAATCTAGGGTAGAATTAGGATTAGAAGTTCTGTAGTTGTGCAAAATATAGATCTAAATCAGAGGAGTTTGAGGAACCAACCTCTATTCTGGAGATTCCTCTCTCATTTTCACAAGTCCCACACTTGGAGAGAGGTTTCCATGTTGTGCAATTACACTGGATGCCCTAAATGTCATTTAGAACCTTGATTTGCATCCAGGGGTGCTGCTTATTTGTAACAACAGTTTTGGCACGCCCGGTGGGACCTTAGAGGTCTCATTTTTATTGCAGAAAAGTTGATGTGCATCTGCTGCAATTTTCTTGCTTGAAAAGAGCTATAATTTGCATATCTGACGACTCCAAAGGGGAAGAATCAACTGGTTTCAGCAGTGCAGGCCTAAAAACTCATGAGAAGAATCACTACAAGGTCAAGAGCTGGAGAAGAAGAGGTGCTGTTTGAATATCTGCAGTTATCTCCAAGAGTAGGGAAAAGTGGAAGAAGGATTCAAAGGTCTCCATCTCCACCAAACAGAACTCTCTCAACTCCTCCACCTGGTAGGCCTTTCATTCAGTCAACAAGGGTTTTTAAGACCAATTAGAATGGCACAAAACCACCCCTATGTCAACTTCACAGGCAGCAGCCCACTTGCCCTGAATGCACAACATCCAATTCCTATTGCAGCCTTGAAGAACATTTCATACTTCACAGGAGAAAATCAAACTACTCCAGGTGATCATGTTAAGGAAATTGTTAACCTTTGTGCAATTCATGAAATCAATGAGATGGAAGTGGCTCTCAAGTTGCTGGCATCTTCATTCAAGGGGAAAGCATTGTAATGGTTTAGAAGCCTTGGAGCTGGTTCTATCACAAATTAGAATCAGTTGTGTATAGCACTTCATGAGCAATTTGGAGAGAAGGGAGACAACTTGTCTCTTTTGGAGCAACTGACAACCATCAATAGAGCTCCCAATGAACAGCTGACCGATTTCAACTTCAGATTTCAAAATACTTGGGAGAGAATTCCAGTGGCAAGTTAGGCCAACAGCAGAAGGTTCTTTTCTCTATTATCTCAAAGCTCTAAATTCTAATATTTCTATGTTGATTCAGTCCATGGGACGCATAACTATCCCTATGGCTTATAGCATTGCCATTAGGGCTGAAAATTGTTTGATCCAAGCTGACAAACTAGCCCCTAGACCTCCCATGCCATTGTTTCCAAGTTTAGAGAGCCCAAATACCAATCAAGCACCTAATTTGGCTCCTTCTCCCACTCCTAGAAATTAGAGTTCAAATGAAGCTTCTACTTCATCTCCAAGTGCCCCAAATGAGTTTTAAGAATTCATGAAGCAATTGCAAAACCTAGGAAATGAGATGGTTACTCTCAAAAGGCAACAAGCCCAAGGTTTTATACCTTCTTACCAACCCCAAGCTCAGCCTAACAGGCAGCCATACCAACCAAAAAGACCTCCTAATCTAGCTGCAAATGTAAATCAAACAAGGCCTCCTGCCAATAGACCATTTCAGCCCTATAATCCAAATGACATATCTGCCTCTAAGGCATTAGTGCCAATACAAAACAACATTGCTCAGGAGTATGATTGGTGCTTTTCATGAAATGAACCTCATAACCAATCCATGTGCTTCAATGGTGCTTTGAATCAAGCATTAATGGTGACAACTACTGGTGTGGAGGGTGAGGGAAGTCAAGGAAACAACCAACAACAAGAAACATTCCAACAACAATCAGCTCCAAATGACACCACGTTGGTAAATTGGCAAGCAGAGGATTTTTGTGGCATGAATCAAATGGTCTCTCAAGGTGTGGCAGCCAACACAAGGTCAAAAAGAAGGAATTTGGGTTAAGAAGAACCATTAGCTCCAACTAATCTCTAACCCTCTATGGATCCACAAATGGTTGGAAAACAAAATCTAGTTGTAAATGCACAAGGATAGCCAAGAACAGCTCCTAGGCCAATTCAAATACCAGTTATTGCTGCCCACATGCAAGGAGTGAATGTACAAGCAAAGGGACAGCAAAGAGATCCTTCATCACCATTCAGTATCATTGATCAGATGAAGAAGAAAAATGTTAATATATCAATGTGGGAATCCCTATCTATCCCAGGCCAAAGAGACTTGTTACAAGCTGCCATGAAGGACTGGCCAACTTTGAATCAGCAAGTTCAGATGTAAGAGAAAGTGCTCACAAATGCTGCCCAGCCTAAGGGAAATCATGGAGGATAGCAAGGTAAAATGTTGAAGCCCCCTCCTTTCTATGTTTCATTAATCATTGGAAATCAGTTAGTGCACAATTGCATGATAGATTCTGGGGCAAGTAGCTCAGTGATGCCTAAACAAATAGCTGATCAGCTAGGGCTCCAATATGAAACCATATCTAAAGGGGTAGTACAGCTGGATGGGACAGTAGTAACAACAGTTGGGGTGATTAGAAACTTGAGTCTTACCTTGCATGCATGTCCAAATGTTATTGTTTTACAAGATGTATCAGTCATATACCTTCCACCACTCTTTGACCTTTGCTTGTTAAGGGACTTCACAGCCAAGATTGGAGGATATTTGTCTGCTGATTGGTCACACATGCTGTTCAGAATGAGGTATGGAACCAAAGCTACAGTCAAGTCTGAACCTATTGTAAACTTCAACATTGAGCCTTACACTCCAAGTCAGATTAACACCAATTGTTCAGCATTTGATCAAGAAGACTACCCAAACACCGATGAAGCTGACACTAAGGTTGGGAGCATCCCGGATCTAACTCTTGATGAATGGGCAAACAAGGTACATGCTTTTGATCCTTATCAAGAAGTAGAAGAATCTGACCTAGGGGTCTATTATATATATGAAGAAAATCAGCTTATTCCTAACATCACCAAGCCAAACCACAAGGATGACAATGAGGTATGGCAGCTATTTTTTGATAGATCAAGAAGTAGACAAGGTACAGGACGTGGAGCCATGCTTGTTTCACCTCAAGGAGTAAGGTACTATTCAGCTTTTAGATTTCAGTTTGTATGCTCCAATAACACTACTGAATATGAATCCTTAGTGCAAGGGATGCATTGGGCAATCAAGAAGAAAATAAAGAACTTGCAAGTCTTTGGTGACAGCAAATTGATTGTAAATTAGGTCAAGGGAGAGCATGCTGCCAAGAATGATCTACTCAGGTGCTACAAGAACAGGGTGTGGGACCTCATGGAAGATTTTGAGGGTTTTGGCATCAAATCCATTCCTAGGAAAGAGAATCAAGCTGTTGATAGGCTTGCAGTAGTAGGGGCAGCCTTTGACATTGTGGAAAACATTCAAAAAGACAAGGTACATCCAAACATCCACGCGATTGTGGGGCCTTCAGTTCCGGATAACAATGTCAGTTGGCAAGTGTTTGAGAATGACCAGTAAATCATCCATTTCTTGCAAGAAGAAGCTGAGTTCTCAACTAAGAATCAAGAAAAACTAGAATAGCAGTATGGTGACCAAGTGATACAGCTGAGAACTAACAAGCTGCCCAAGGGACTTATCACTTTGGAGTTCATTTTTAATCCCAATGATCAGTTTAGGAAAGAGAAAGAAAAAATTAAGGTCAAGAGAGAAGATTCAGTATCCATCTTGGTGGAAGAGAACAAACCATTACAAATTAGAAAGATGACAACTGATCAAGAAAGGTATGAGTTCATACAGCTGTGTCAAGAGTTTCCTGACGTGTTTGCATGGAGCTATGAAGATTTGAAAGGTTTCAATCCCAACTTAGCTCAGCATACCATTGAATTGGATCCAAATACTAAGCCTGTCAGGTAGACACAAAGACCAGTCAATCCACACATGGAGCCTCTCATGAGGAAAGAATTGGACAAGCTGATTGAGTCAAGAATCATATTCCCATCAAGCATTCTAGTTGGGTTGCCAACTTGGTTCCAGTCAGAAAGAAGAGTGGGGAGATCAGATTGTGTGTTGATTTCAAAGACTTAAATAGAGCATCTCTCAAGGACCATTACCCACTCCCTTCCATGGAGCAAATCTTGCAAGTTGTGGCTGGCTCCGAGAGGTTTTCACTACTTGATGGGTACTCCGGCTACAATCAGATTATTGTGAAGGAAGAAGACCAATTCAAAACAACCTTCACAAGCAAATGGGGAACTTATGCATACATGAAAATGCCATTTGGGCTGTCCAACGCTGGTGCTACTTTCCAAAGAGCAATGGACATGGCGTTCAAAGGTTTGATTAAAAATGTGGTGCTGATTTACCTTGATGATATCACTATTTTTTCCAAAAATTAAGCAGACCATCTCTCTCATTTGAGACAAGTTTTCACGAGGTGCAGGAGATTTGGAGTGTCTGTAAATCCTAGAAAGTGTATCTTTCTTACACATGAAGGAAAGCTCCCTGGCCATATTGTCCCCAAAGAAGGATTAGTAATTGATCCAGAGATGGTGGAAGCCATAAGAGCACTACCATTGCCAAGCCACAAGAAAGCCCTTAGAGTTTCTTGGGGAGGATAAACTTTGTTCAGAGGTTTGTCCCAGATTTTACAGCCCTTGTCAAGCCCATCACTAAAATGTTAAAGAAGAGCATGGCTTTCAAGTGGACAAGAGAAGGTAAGGAGATTTTTGAAGCAATCAAAGAAGCCATTTCTCAAGCACCAACTCTCATCAACCCAGACTTCTCCAAGGATTTCATCCTCTATGCATTTGGAGGTAATGACACTATTTCTGTCATTTTGGTACAGCAGAACAAGGATAATTATGAGTAGCCAATTGCCTTCTTCAGCCAGAGCCTAGATGACTATGAGGTGAAGTACTCTTTTATTGAGAAGCATGTGCTGGTAGTAATCAGAAGCTTGAAGAAATTCAAGCATTTAGTCTCAAACAACAAGGTCGAGTTGTTGGTCTCACATGCTGGGGTTAAGGACTTCCTCCTCAACAAAGATTTGAACGAGAAAAGGGCAGGTTGGATCACCCGTGTCATGGAGTATGACATTGAGATCAAGATCACCAAGCTGGTAAGAGGGAAAGGATTGTGTGAGCAGCTGGTTTTGGGGAAGCAAAAAGAAGTAAGCAATGAAGAAGAGGCTGTTTTGACAGTCCAGGACAGCCATGAGGACAGTCCATTGCATCTAATCTCAGTTGACCAGCCATTCATGCAATGGGGTTTAGACTTCATTGGAGTCATTAATCCCAATTCAAGTCAAGGGCACAAATGGATTTTGATAGCCACAGACTACTTCACCAAATGGACTGAAGCAGTAGCACTCAAAGAAGCAAATGAGTCCAGCATCTTAGACTTTTATGAGGGGATAGCGACCAGATTTGGTATACCTACTACAATAATCTCAGATAATGCATTGGCATTCATTGGATCCAAGGTGACTGAGTGGGCTGTCAAGAAGGGGATCTACCTAAGCACTTCATCAAACTATTACCCTCAAGGTAATTTCCAGGCCGAGTCTACAAACAAGAACTTGTTGAGGATCATTAGGAGGACTCTTGATGAGAATCAGAGGTCTTGGCATACCAAACTCAAATCAGCCTTATGAGCTGATA
Source organism: Taxus chinensis (assembly GCA_019776745.2). Taxonomy (NCBI): domain Eukaryota; kingdom Viridiplantae; phylum Streptophyta; class Pinopsida; order Cupressales; family Taxaceae; genus Taxus; species Taxus chinensis. The sequence continues at coordinate 476,315,346 of CM034147.1, read as the reverse complement.
GGATAACTCCCAAGAGATCCACAGGTAACTCTCCATTTAAGCCTTTTTATGGAAGAGAGGCAATCTTGCCCATGTCACTTGAGTTGCCAACATTGGAACTCATGAAGTAGTTAGAGTTTCTAGAGTTTGGGCCCATGGAAGTGAGATATGCAGAGTTGATTGAAAAGACCTTTGATAGGAAGGCCAAGGATAGATCTTTTCAGGTTGGAGATCTAGTGTTGAAATGGGATGTGGATAGAGAAAAACTGGGAAGGCATTCAAAATTTGATGCCATTTGGATTGGCCCATACATGGTCACAAAGTGCAAGAACAACAATGCTTTCCAATTGGCCTCATTGGATGGTGAAGAACTGCAGATTCCAGTCAATAGAATCTATCTCAAGTGTTGCTTCTAGAGGGAAATTTACCACCTTGTAAATATTATATTAGATTTTCATTCCTCCAAGTGCTTTGCACATTGTTTTGCTGTAGGTTAGTTTTGTTTCCCCTAAGTGCTTTGACACAACTTGTTGTCCATGGAGATGTTTTGCAGTCCTTGCTTCCATCAGGTGATATTCCGTCTTCCTCCTTACAACATTCTAAGTCAGGTTGGGGTTCCAAACAAAAAATTTGATGACTCCATGCCCAATGGACTGCTTCAGGCAACTGGTATTTTCATCTAGCAGGCAGATGATCCCTCTGAGTCATCAAAATTGTTATCCAAAATGGTGCCCGAGCTCGTTTTTGTTGCTAACTCCTTGTGTTCTTGCCTTTCTTGTGCCTCAGTCTACATTTTTTGATTTTTAGGTACTTAAGGCTTTCTAGAAATGGCACCATCAGATAGAGCTCTCTCTCAGCTTTCCAAAAAGATAAAGTTTGTCTCCTAACTCCTTATATTTTTCAAGTTATGGCTTGGCGGAGTTTTTGTGGAAAATTTTCCCATTTGAGGCCCGCAGCCAATAGGAAGCTGCCACGTGGCAGAGGAGTTCGGGGGTCGGAGGCAAATTTGAATTTTTTCCAAGTATTTTGGATGAAGGTTCAAATGGAAAATTTTTCCCGTGGGGCTCATGGACCAATCATAGTGTGACACGTGTCACAAGGGGAAGGCATAATGAAAAATTGGCTACGTGTTTGAGAAGGAAAAATTTTGAATTTTTGCCCGCGGTCAATAGGAGCACGACACGTGTCCTATGGGGCAGGGGGGTTCAGAGCTCACAGAAAGCTTTGGAAACTTAGCAAAGGCTTTGCAAAAAAAAATAAAAGCCAAAGGATGACCCCGCGCCCCTGTTAATGAACCAAATGATGCCACGTGTCCCAAGTGGCGTGGCGTGGGGGGAAAATTAAAATTTTTCCAAAAGAGTATAAAAAGGTTGATTTTCAAAGGAAAACCTACCGAAAAGAGAAGGAGAGATAATTCCAAAGCAAATCATAGCTTGCCACGTGGCATCCAACCAGCGGAGTGTGGGGAATTTTTGAAAATTTTTCCAAAGACAAAAAAGAGGTAAAATTTGAAATTTTTTCCCTCCGATCCGTTTTTGGGCCGTTTTTGCCCTAAATCTTCAAACGATCATATTGTTTGATCCATAGCTCAGATTTTCACGTTCTTTATATCATTGGAAAGCTGTTAAAATTATCTACATGATTCCATGGTCAATTTATAATTTTGGTTCAGTTTGGAGAGAGAAAATTCAAAAACAGTTCTGGTACATGTCTATGGCCAGAAATGACATTTCAACAACCAAATTTAATACAGAATGGGTCGCATTCTTCTCCAATATGGTCAAAAATGAAAGGGTATGGGTTTGTAAGGTCCTCCATGCTGTTTTAATGCATTTTCCATCAATGAGGGATGGCTCCCATGTGTTTTTCAAATTTTCTCTCTCCTGGGCTCGACCCATGTACTGTAAATGCCAGATTTGGCTCATTTCTTCATGGTTGAACACTTTTTGGCATAGAAAACTTCTTCTTTCACCTCCAGCAAGTGATAGTTTTAAGAATCAGACCTTTTTCAAGTATTGTAGTAGGTTTATACCTCTTTGAGGGTGGAATGCAAGAGATTTTTACATGGAATTGATAGTGCAAACTCCGTGAATGCTTTCAGTCCTCTGTTTGTATTGTTTTACTTCATTTTAAGACCTCTAATTACATCTATCAGCTTGTGTATGTTTTCCCTTGATGCATTTCATGAATTTGTGTCTATTTACATGGCAAAAAAAATTTCACCACTCCTTTTGGTGCATCACCATCTTTAGTTTAGTTTCATTTTTACATTTTTATCCTTGTCTCCTTGCAATTTAGAGTAGGATTAGGATCTGAACCTCTGTAGTTGTGCAAAATATAGATCTAAATCAGAGGAGTTTGAGGAACCAACCTCTATTCTAGAGATTCCTCTCTCATTTTCACAAGTCCCACACTTGGAGAGAGGTTTCCATGTTTTGCAATCACACTGGATGCTCTAAACATCATTTAGAACCTTGATTTGCATCCAGGGGTGCTGCTGATTTGCAACAATAGGCTTGTTATTATTGGCCTAAAATTTTTAGTGATTGCTATGCATGGATCAAGAGGTGTAAGCATTATGCATTCTTCACAGGAAAAGAGAGACTTGCTACCCTTCCATTGCATCCAATCTCAGTTGACCATCCATTCATGCAATGGGGTTTGGACTTCATTAGAGCCATTAATCCTAATTCAAGTCAAGGGCACAAATGGATTTTGACAGCCATGGACTACTTCACCAAGTGGACTGAAGCAGTAGCACTCAAAGAAGTAAATGAGTTCAGCATCTTAGACTTTTATGAGGGGATAGCAACAAGATTTGGTATACCTGCTACAATAATCTCAGATAATGCATTGGCATTCATTGGATCCAAGGTGACTGAGTGGGCTGTCAAGAACGGGATCTACCTAAGCACTTCATCAAACTATTACCCTCAAGGAAATGGCAAGGCTGAGTCTACAAATAAGAACTTGTTGAGGATCATTAGGAGGACTGTTCATGAGAATCAGAGGTCTTGGTATACCAAACTGAAATCAGCCTTATGGGCTGATAGAATAACTCCCAAGAGATCCACAGGTAACTCTCCATTCAACCTTGTTTATGGAAGAGAGGAAATCTTGCCCATGTCACTTGAGTTACCAACATTGGAACTCATGAAGCAATTAGAGTTGCTAGAGTTTGAGTCCATGGAGGTGAGATATGCAAAGTTGATGGAGCTGCAGGAGGTCAGAAATCAGGCATCCCAAGCAATAGAAAAGGATCAAGCTTTGATCAAAAATACCTTTGATAGGAAGGCCAAGGATAGATCTTTTCAGGTTGGAGATCTAGTGTTGAAATGGGATGTGGATAGAGCAAAACCGGGAAGGCATTCAAAATTTTATGCCATTTGGAGTGGCCCATACATGGTCACGAAGTGCAAGAACAACAATGCTTTCCAATTGGCCTCATTAGATGGTGAAGAACTACAGATTCCAGTCAATGGAATCTATCTCAAGCGTTGCTTCTAGAGGAAAATTTACCACCTTGTAAATATTAGATTATATTTTCATTCCTCCAAGCGCTTTGCACATTGTTTTGCTGTAGGTTAGTTTTGCTTTCCCTAAGTGCTTTGGCATAACTTGTTGTCCCTGGAGATGTTTTGTTGTCCTTGCTTCCATCATGTGATATTCCATCTTCCTCCTTACACATTCTAAGTTAGTTTAGGTTCTAAGCAGAAGATTTGATGACTCCATGCCCAATGGACTGCTTTAGGCAACTGGTATTTTCATCTAGTAGGCAGATGACCCCTCTGAGTCGCCAAAATTGTTATCCAAAATGGTGCCCCAGCTCATTTTTGTGGCTAAATCCTTGTGTTCTTGCCTCTCTTGTGCCTCAGTCTACATTTTTTGATTTTTAGGCACTCAAGGCTTTCTGGAAATGGCACCATCAGATAGAGCTCTTTCTCAGTTTTCCAGAAAGGTAAAGTTTGCCTCCTAACTCCTTATATTTTTCAAGTTATGGCTCGGTGGAGTTTTTGTGGAAAATTTTCCCATTTGAGGCCCGCAGCCAATAGGAAGCTGCCACACGGTAGAGGAGTTTGGGGGTCAGAGGCAAATTTGAAAATTTTCCAAGTATTTTGGTCGAAGGTTCTGTTATCCAAAATGTGCCCCAGCTCATTTTTTGTGGCTAACTCCTTGTGTTCTTTCCTCTCTTGTGCCTCAGTCCACATTTTTTGATTTTAATGCTCTCAAGGCTTTCTGGAAATGGCACCATCAGATAGAGCTCTCTCTCAGCTTTCTAGAAAGGTAAAGTTTTCCTCCTAACTCCTTATATTTTTCATGTTATGGCTCGGCGGAATTTTTGTGGAAAATTTTCCCATTTGAGGCCCGTAGCCAATAGGAAGCTGCCACGTGGCATCCGACCAGCGGAGCACAGGGAATTTTTGAAATTTTTTCCAAAGACAGAAAAGAGGTAAAATTTGAAATTTTTTCCCGCCGATCCGTTTTTGGGCCGTTTTTGCCCTAAATATTCAAACGATCATATCTTTTGATACAGAGCTCGGATTTTTGCGTTCTTTATATCATTAGAAAGATGTTAAAATTATCTACATGATTCCATGGTCAATATCTTATTTTCGTTTAGTTTGGAGAGATAAAATTCAAAAATAGTTCTGGTACGTGTCCATGGCCAGAAATGACATTTCAACAACCAAATTTAATACAGAATGGGTCACATTCTTCTCCAATATGGTGAAAAATGACAGGGTATGGGTTTGTAAGGTCCTCCATGCTGTTTTAATGCATTTTCCATTAATGAGGAATGGGCTTCCATATTTTTTACATTTTCTCTCTCCTAGGCTCGACCCATGCACTGTAAAAGCCAGATTTGGCTCATTTCTTCATGGTTGAACACTTTTTGGCATTGAAACTTCTTCTTTCACCTCCAGCAAGTGATACTTGTCAGAATCAAACCTTTTTCACAGTTTGTAACAGGTTTATACCTCTTTGATGGTGGAATGCAAGAGATTTTTACATGGAATTGACAATGTAAACTCTGAGAATGCTTTCAGTCCTCTGTTTGTATTGTTTTACTTCATTTTAAGACCTCTAATTACATCTATCAGCTTGTGTATGTTTTTCCCTTGTTGCATTTCATGAATTTGTGTCTATTTGCATGGAAAAAAATGTTTCACCACTCCTTTTGGTGCATCACCATCTTTAGTTTAGTTTCATTTTTGCATTTTTATCCCTAGCTCCTTGCAATCTAGGGTAGAATTAGGATTAGAACCTCTGTACTTATGCAAAATATAGATCTAAATCAGAGGAGTTTGAGGAACCAACCTCTATTCTAGAGATTCCTCTCTCATTTTCACAAGTCCCACACTTGGAGAGAGGTTTCCATGTTGTGCAATCACACTGGATGCTCTAAACATCATTTAGAACCTTGATTTTCATCCAGGGGTGCTGCTGATTTGCAGCAACAGTTTTGGCATGCCAAGTGGGACCTTATAGGTCTCATTTTTACTACAGCAAAGTTGATGTGCATCTGCTATAATTTTCTTGCTTCAAAAGAGCTATAAATTACACATCTGGCAACTCCAAGGAGAAGAATCAATTGGTTTCAGTAGTGCAGGCCTGAAAACTCATGAGAAGAATCACTACAAGGTCAAGAGTTGGAGAAGAAGAAGTGTTGTTTGAATACCTACAGTTATCTCCAAGAGTAAGGTAAAGTGGGAGGAGAATCTAAAGGTCTCCATCTCCACCAAACAGAACTCTCTCAACTCCTCCACCTAGTAGGCCTTTCATTCAATCAACAAGGGTTCTAAGGCCAATTAGAATGGCACAAAACAACCCCTATGTCAATTTCACTGGCAGCAGCCCACTTGCTCTCAATGCACAACATCCAATTCCTATTGCAGCCTTGAAGAACATTCCATACTTCACTGGAGAAAATCATACTACTCCAGGTGATTGGTATCCAAAATGTGCCCCCTACTCATTTTGTGGCTAACTCCTCTCATTCTTCCCTCTCTTGTGCCTCAGTCACAAAATTTTGCTTTTCAGACACTCAAAACCTTCTGGAAATGGCACCATTGGATAGAGCTCTTTCTTAGCTTTCCAGAAAGGTAAAGTTTTCCTCCTAACTCATGTATTTTTCAAGTTATGGCTTGGCGGAGTTTTTGTGGGAAATTTTCCCCTAGAAGGCCCACAGCCAATCAGAACTCGCCACGTGTACATGCCAAAAATATCAAAGTGACCCGATTTGGCATTTTGGTGGAGTTTGGAGAGAGAAAATCAAAAAATGCTTCTGGCACGTGGTCATGAACAAAAATGACATTTCAACCACCGATTTTAATGAAGAATGGCTCGCATTCTCTCCCAGCATGGTTAAAAATGTCAGGGAATGGGTCTTTCAGGTCGTCCATGCTGTTTTGATGGTATTTTGGTCAATGGTTGAATCCCTGCCATGTTTTCCCATGTTTCTCTCTCCTGGGCTTGTCCCTTGCACTGTAAAAGCCGGATTTTGCTCATTTTTCAAAGGTTTGAACATTTTTTGTGTATGGCAAGCTCCCTTTTTCACCTTGGAAGTGATTTAGTGGAATAACAGACCTTCTCTAGAAACTGTAACTGTATTTTTACCTTTCAGGTGTTTGAATGCAAGTGATTTTGATGTTAAAATAACAATACAGGCCCTGTGATTAGTTTTTATCCTCTGCTGTTGTTGTTTGCCTAATTTCTAACTCTTCATTACAGCTATCAGTTTGTGCATGTTGTTTTTGTTGCATTTTATGAACTGTGTCAATTTACATAAGTAAAAAATGCTCACCACTCCTTTGGTGCATCACCTATTAGCATTAGTTTTAGTTCTTTCTTTTTTCATTTTCTATCCTTGTCCCTTTGAAATTTAGAATAGATTTAGGAGTTTAAACCTCTGCAATTGTGCAAGTAAAATAGCTGATCAGAGGAGTTGAGGAACCAGCCTCTAATCTGGATATTTCTCTTCCATTTTTGCAAGTCCCACACTTGGGAAGAGGATTCAATGTTGTGCAATCACACTGGATGCTAGTATGATCAAACTAGAAATTTGATCAACATCCAAGGGGTGCTGCTGATTTGCAACAGCAATTTTGGCACGCCCGGTGGGACCTTAGAGCTCTTCCACTTTATCTTTGACAAGTTGGTGTGTTCCTGTTAAAGATCTAGCCTTTTGGAGGCACTTTCAAAAGCACATCTGGCGACTCCATCTGGTAAACAACTCATTCTCTAAGTTACAGACCTATTTTCCATTCATTTCCATCCATTCTTCTTTCCGTCATTTTCATTCTTCTCCATTCCATGAAGTTGTGCAATCATGACTTCATTTCCATCATGTAATTCACATTTACAACAGCAGTATATCACACCTCCAACATGTTTTACAAATCCTCCAAATCAGCATTTTGATCAAATTCAAAATAAGCATGTCTACCAATATGAGCAGTAGTGCCAAAGTCAGTTTGGATATGAAGCATGTCAAGCACAAGGGTATGCTAGTTGTGAGGGCAGTCAAGAAGAAAATGCAGATCTGCTGGAACAAATCCAAAAGATGGAGGTAAACATGGTGCAATCCAGGGCTCAAGCACAAATGAAAGCATTTAGAATTGGTTGTAGAGCACCTTGTCCATGGGTGGGACCTTTTCCAAGGCATGACAGCCCTCAAGAGAAGCTATACTTCATGATTACAACACTACCATTGCTTGCAAAGTGGACTGAAGGAATAAAGGTGTATGAGAGGAGTATTCAACAACCTTGTCAACAGGTAAGGACACCATCTCATGCCTTTTCTCTCCCTCTTTCCCAATCTATTTTATCTCAGCAGTGTCAAGTTTTAAACTCTCCATATATTATCCCAAGTGTTGAATCCATTTCTCCATTCCCTAGTCTTCCACCCCATCTCAATTCTTCTGTCCTTTTCCCTTCCAAACAGCCATTCCCTCCAAAGAAACAAGAGTTCCTACCTCCTCCACCACCACAAAAAATTGAAAAATCAATTGAGTTACAATCCACTTCTCCTCTTGCATTCCCAAATCCATGTTGGAGGATAAAAATCAGAATGCCAATCAAGGAAAACAGCAGTAGAAAGAAGAGCCAAACAAGGATGAAGAAATTCAAAGTCTGAAGAGTTGGGCTCTTAAATTTGGGATGACAAAGATCCCCTTGATGGTTAAGCCTTTAGAAAAGGTTGGAGTTGGAAAACAAGTGGTGGTTAGGACTGAATTTGCTGCAAGAAGAGAAGAGTAAAAAGAAGAAGCATATCAACAATCAGTTTGCTCAGAAAGTAGTTTCCATGTTAGCATTCTATTTGAAGAGAATGCTGATTCAATTCAAGTTACACAATCAGCCATGGAGGAAGAAAGTTCTGAAGAAGATCCTACAGTCCCAACTTGTCCTCTAGAGCAGCGGATCGAAGAGTTTGACTTAACGAACTTTGTGCTAGAGGAAGAGTTCTATCAAGAACAAGATTGTCTTCAAGTAGTAGAAGAGGGAGAAGCTGCTCCAAATCCAAAATAAGAGGAGCACATTCTAGTTGTGGAGGAGAAAATTGCATATCCAAGGGCTTTGAACACAAGGTAGGCTACAGGAGAACCTTAAGTTCTTCTTTCTACTTCATCCCTCTCGTGTTCTAGTGTTGAAGAAAAGTTTGATCTTTCAAACTCAATGTTGGAGGATGAAAGAAACCATGATGATCAAGTTAAAGATCAAGAGGACACTATGGAGGAAGTTGAGCATTTGCATCAGGACAACCATGAGGTAGTGTATCTGTCAGATTTGGAGGACTGTTTTGATGAAGAAGAACCGGTTGAGTTTCCACCATTCTCTCTTTCATCTTCCACGTCCCAAATACTTGAGCCTGCTATCATGAAGGAGAGCATTCATTTGCATCAGCCTGCATCTTATAGCAGCTCTTTGGAACCAAGATTGGAAGATTTTAATCTTTCATGTTCTTCATTGGAGGAAGAGAAAGGGTAGAAAAGTCCTACCATTGCTTCCACATCACCCACCTAAGAAGGTCTACAAGAAGAATCCATTTTTGGAGTTGAAAATCAGGGCAATGGCTATACTCAAAGGACCATACCTTGCCCAATCAGGTATCTAGCTTCATTGGAACCAAAGGAGAAGTCACAATCAGTCATGCTTGCTCCTAAGCATGGGATGAGCTACAAAGAACCAAGGATCAACTGTCATACCTCTCCAATCCAAATGTAGAACAACTAAAAGAGGTATTGAATTTACCTTCACCTGATACCTTGATGATTTGGGTGGAAGACCAGCTTCTTGTTGATTTTCCATTCATCCAATCAGCCATGTTCAATGCCAAATCAGTTGCATGGTTGCCAATTTTGAAGAAAGGAAGCTATTTTACACAACCAGTTGCAGGGTTTGTTTAGCCCACTTTTGCTTCTAGTTAGAGTAGGATAGGTAGTTTTGCTTTCAGTAAAAGAAGTGCTTGTGCACACTCTGCATGTTCCATTTTGGAGCATGTATGACCCTTTAGTTTTGTACATAGTTTTTTTGGTGCTGGTTTTGCTCTTGCGCAGTCCATTTCAGTGGGTTTCCAAGTGGCTCAGAGAGGAGGTTTTCAAAGTTCAGAGTAGTTTGCAGGTTACAACTCATGACTCCATGCCCAATGGATGCTTCAGGCAACTAGTAACTTCATCCAGCAGGCACATGACCACTCTGAGTCACCAAAATTGTTATCCAAAATGTGCCCCCTGCTCATTTTGTGGCTAACTCCTCTCATTCTTCCCTCTCTTGTGCCTCAGTCAATAAATTTTGCTTTTCAGGCACTCAAAACCTTTTGGAAATGGCACCATTGGATAGAGCTCTTTCTTAGCTTTCCAGAAAGGTAAAGATTTCCTCCTAACTCATGTATTTTTCAAGTTATGGCTTGGCAGAGTTTTTGTGGGAAATTTTCCCCTAGAAGGCCCGCAGCCAATCAGAACTCGCCACGTGTCCAGGCCAAAAATATCAAAGAGACCTGATTTGGCCCTGTTTTTCCCTAAAACTTAAAATCACCATATCTTTCGATCCAGAGCTCAGTTTTTCATGTTCTTTATATAAATGGAAAGCTGGTGAAATTCTCTACAAGATTCAGGGTCAATTTTGAATTTTGGTGGAGTTTGAAGAGAGAAAATCAAAAAAACACTTTTGGCATGTGGTCATGAACAGAAATGACGTTTCAACCACCGATTTTAATGAAGCATGGCTCGCATTCTCTCCCAGCATGGTTAAAAATGTCAGGGAATGGGTCTGTTAGGTGGCCCATGATGTTTTGATGGCATTTTGGTCAATGGTTGAATCCCTTCCATGTTTTCCCGTGTTTCTCTCTCCTGGGCTCGTCCCTTGCACTGTAAAAGCTAGACTTGGCTCATTTTTCAAAGGGTTGAACATTTTTTGTTTATGGAAAGCTCCCTTTTTCACCTTGGAAGTGATTTAGTGGAATAACAGACCTTTTTTAGAAACTACAACTGTATTTTTACCTTTCAGGTGTTTGAATGCAAGTGATTTTGATGTTAAAATAACAATACAGGCCCTGTGATTAGTTTTTATCCTCTACTGGTGTTGTTTGCCTAATTTCTAACTCTTCATTACATCTATCAGTTTGTGCATGTTGTTTTTGTTGCATTTTATGAACTGTGTCAATTTACAGAAGTAAAAAATGCTCACCACTCCTTTGGTGCATCACCTATTAGCATTAGTTTTAGTTCTTTCTTTTTACATTTTCTATCCTTGTCCCTTTGAAATTTAGAGTATATTTAGGAGTTTAAACCTCTGCAATTGTGTAAGTAAAATAGCTGATCAGAGGAGTTGAGGAACCAACCTCTAATCTAGAGATTTCTCTTTCATTTTTGCAAGTCCCACACTTGGGAAGAGGATTCAATGTTGTGCAATCACACTGGATGCTAGTATGATCAAACTAGAAATTTGATCAACATCAAGGGGGTGCTACTGATTTGCAACAACAGTGATCATGTTAAGGATATTGCTAACCTTTGTGCAATTCATGAAATCAATGAGATGCAAGTGGCTGTCAAGTTGCTGACATCTTCATTCAAGGGGAAAGCATTGTAATGGTTTAGAAGCCTTGGATCTGATTCTATCACAAATTGGAATCAGCTGTGTATAGCACTTCGTGAGCAATTTGGAGAGAAGGGAGACAACTTGTCTCTTTTGGAGCAGCTGACAACCCTCAAGAGAGCTCCCAATGAATAGCTGACTGATTTCAACTTCATATTTCAAAAGACTTGGGAGAGAATTCCAGTGGCATTTAGGCTAACAACAAAAGGTGCTTTTCTCTATTATCTCAAAGCTCTAAATTCTGATATTTCTATGTTGATTCAGTCCATGGGAGGCATAACTATCCCTATGGCTTATAGCATTACCATTAGGGCTGAAAATTGTTTGATCCAAGTTGGCAAACTAGCCCCTAGACCTCCCATGCCATTGTTTCCAAGTTTAGAGAGTCCAAATACCAATCAAACACCTAATTTGGCTCCTTCTCCCACTCCTAGAAATCAAAGTTCAAATGAAGCTTCTACTTCATCTCCAAGTGCCCCAAATGAGCTTCAAGAAGTCATGAAGCAATTGCAAAACCTAGGCAATGAGCTGGTTACTCTCAAAAGGCAACAAGCCCAAGGTTTTAGACCTTCTTACTAGCCCCAAGCTCAGCCTAACAAGCACCCATACCAACCACAAAGACCTCCTAATCCAGCTGCAAATATAAATCAAACAAGGCCTCCTGCCAATAGACCATTTCAGCCCTATAATCCTAATGCCATATCTGCCTCTAAGGCATTGGTGCCAACACAAAACAACGTTGCTCAAGAGTATGATTGGTGTTTTTCATGCAATGAACCTCATAACCAATCTATGTGCTTCAATGGTTCTTTGAATCAAGCATTAATGGTGACAACTACTGGTGTGGAGGGTGAAGGTAGTCAAGGAAACAACCAACAACAAGAAACATTCCAACAGCAATCAGCCCCAAATGACACCACATTGGTAAAATGGCAAGCAAAAGATTTTTGTGGCATGAATCAAGCAGTTTCTCAAGGTGTTGCAGCCAACACAAGGTTAAAAAGAAGGAATTTGGGTGAAGAACAGCCATTAGCTCCAACCAATCCACAACCTTCCATGGCTCCACAAATGGTTGGCAAGCAAAATCTAATTTCAAATGCACAAGGGCAGAAAAGAACAGCTCCTAGACCAACTCAAATACCAGTTATTACTGCCCACGTGCAAGGAGTGAATGTACAAGCAAAGGGACAGCAAAGAGATCATCACCATTCAGTATCATTGATCAGATGAAGAAGACAAATGTTAATATATCAATGTGGGAATCCCTATCTATCCCAGGCCAAAGAGACTTGTTACAAGTAGCCATGAAGGACTTGCCAACTTCAAATCAGCAAGTTCAGATGCAAGAGAAAGTGCTCACAAATGCTGCCCAGCCTGAGGGAAATCATGGAGGACAACAAGGTAAAATGTTGAAGCCCCCTCCTTTCTATGTTTCATTAATCATTGGAAATCAGTTAGTGCACAATTGCATGATAGATTCCGGGGCAAGTAGCTCAGTGATGCCTAAACAAATAGCTGATCAGCTAGGGCTCCAGTATGAAACCATATCCAAAGGGGTAGTGCAGCTGGATGGGACAGCAGTAACAATAGTTGGGGTGATTAGAAACTTGAGTCTTACCTTGCATGCATGTCCAAATGTTGTTTTTTTACAAGATGTATCAGTCATAGACCTTCCACCACTCTTTTCCCTATGCTTGTCAAGGGACTTCACAGCCAAGATTGGGGGATATTTGTCTGCTGATTGGTCACAAATGCTGTTCAGAACGAGGTATGGAACTAAGGCTATAATCAGGTCTGAACCTATTGCAAACTTCCACATTGAGCCTTACACTCTAAGTCATATCAATGCCAATTATTCGGCATTTGATCAAGAAGACCACCCAAGCACTGATGAAGCTGACACCAAGGTTGGAAGCATCCCGGATCTAACTCTTGATGAATGGGAAAACAAGGTACATGCTTTTGATCCTTATCAAGAAGTGGAAGAATCTGAGCTAGGGGTATATTGCATACACGAAGAACATCATCCTATTCCTAGCATCACCAAGCCAAACCATGAAGATGACAATGAGGTATGACAGCTATTTTTTGATGGATCAAGGAGTAGACAAGGTGCAGGAGGCGGAGCCATGCTTATTTCACCTCAAGGAGTAAAGTACTATTTAGCTTTTAGATTTCAGTTTGCATGCTCCAATAACACTACTAAATATGAAGCCTTGATGCAAGGGATGCATTGGGAAATCAAGAAGAAAATAAAGAACTTGCAAGTCTTTGGTGACAGCGAATTGATTGTAAATCAGGTCAAGGGACAGCATGCTACCAAGAATGATCTACTCAGGTGCTACAAGAACAGGGTGTGGGACCTCATGGAAGATTTTGAGGGTTTTGGCATCTAATCCATTCCTAGGAAAGAGAATCAAGCTGCTGACAGGCTTACAGCAGTAGGGGCAGCCTTTAACATTGTGGAAATTATTCAAAAAGACAAGGTACAGCCAAACATCTACGTGATTGTGAGGCCTTCAGTGCCGGATAACAATGTCAGTTGGCAAGTATTTGAGAATGACCAGTAAATCATCCATTTCTTACAAGAAGAAGCTGAGTTCTCAGCTAAGAATCAAGAAAAACTAGAACAGCAGTATGGTGACCAAGTGGTACGGCTGAGAACTAACAAGTTACCCAAGGGACTTATCACTTTGGAGTCCATTTTTAATCCCAATGATCAGTTTAGGAAAGAGAAAGCAAACATTTAGGTCAAGAGAGAAGATTCAGTATCCATCTTGGTGGAAGAGAACAAACCATTACAAATTAGAAAGATGACAACTGATCAAGAAAGGTATGAGTTCGTACAGCTGTGTCAAGAATTCCCAAATGTGTTTGCTTGGAGATACAAAGATTTGAAAGGTTTCAATCCCAACTTAGCTCAGCATACCATTGAATTAGATCCAAATACTAAGCCTGTCAGGCAGAAACAAAGACCAGTCAATCCACACATGGAACCTCTCATGAGGAAAGAATTGGACAAGTTGATTGAGTCAAGAATCATATTCCCAATCAAGCATTCTAGTTGGGTTGCCAACTTAGTTCCAGTCAGAAAGAAGAGTGGGGAGATCAGATTGTGTGTTGATTTTAGAGACTTAAATAGAGCATCTCTCTAGGACCATTACCCACTCCCTTCCATGGAGAAAATCTTGCAAGTTGTGGCTGGCTCCGAGAGGTTTTCACTACTTGATGGCTACTCAGGCTACAATAAGATTATGGTGAAGGAGGAAGACCAGTTCAAGACAGCCTTCACAACCAAATGGGGAACTTTTGCATACAGGAAAATGCCATTTGGGTTGTCCAACGCTGGTGCTACCTTCTAAAGGGCAATGGACATGGTGTTCTAAGGTTTGATTAACAACGTGGTGCTGATTTATCTTGAAGATATCACTATTTTTTCCAAAAATGTAGTAGACCACCTCTCTCATTTGAGACAAGTTTTCACGAGGTGCAGGAGATTTGGAGTGTCTTTAAATCCTAGAAAGTGTATCTTTATTGCACATGAAGGAAAGCTCCTTGGCCATATTGTCTTCAAAGAAGGATTAGCAATTGATCCAGAGACGGTTGAAGCCATAAGAGCACTACAATTTCCAAGCCACAAGAAATCCCTTCAGAGTTTCTTGGGGAGGATAAAATTTGTTCAGAGGTTTGTCCCAGATTTTGCAGCCCTTGTCAAGCCCATCACCAAAATGTTAAAGAAGAGCATGGATTTCAAGTGGACAGCAAAAGGCAAGGAGAGTTTTGAAGCAATCAAAGAAGTCATTTCTCAAGCACCAACTCTCATCAACCTGGACTTCTCCAAGGATTTCATCCTCTATGCATTTGGAGGTAATGACACTATTTCTGTCATTTTGGTACAGTAGAACAAGGATAATGATGAGCAGCCAATTGCCTTCTTCAGCCAGAGCCTAGATGACTATGAGGTGAAGTACTCTTTTATTGAGAAGCATGTGCTGGCAGTAATCAGAAGCTTGAAGAAATTAAAGCATTTAGTCTTGAACAACAAGGTCCAGTTACTGGTCTCACATGATGGGTTTAAGGACTTCCTCCTCAACAAAGATTTGAATGAGAAAAGGGCAGGTTTGATCACCCGTGTCATGGAGTATGACATTGAGATCAAGATCACCAAGCTGGTAAGAGGGAAAGGATTGTGTGAGCAGCTAGTTTTGGGGAAGCAAAAAGAAGTATGCAATAAAGAAGAGGCTGTTTTGACAGTCCAGGGCAGCCATGAGCCAAGTGGCAATCAATAAGAAGACAATGCTGCCCCCACTCCCTGCTGGACCCAAGGTATAATACACTTCCTAAGCACATGCCTATGCCCTCTGGAGATGAACAAGACCAAAAGAAGACACTTCATATTGCAGTCTGTCCCATATGCCGTTGTTGATGGAGTTTTGTTCAAGAAAGATGTGAATGGAGTGCTACTGAGATGCATTAGCACAAATCAAATTCATAGGGTGTTGGAAGAGTTCCATGGTGGACCAGCTGGTGGTCATTTTGCACCAAGAGTGATTGCTCTAAAAATCATCAAGGTTGGTTATTATTGGCCTAAAATTTTTAGTGATTGCTATGCATGGATTAAGAGGTGTAAGAATTGTGCATTCTTCACAGGAAAAGAGAGACTTGCTGCCCTTCCATTGCATCTAATCTCAGTTGACCAACCATTCATGCAATGGGGTTTAGACTTCATTGGAGTCATTAATCCCAATTCAAGTCAAGGGCATAAATGGATTTTGACAGCCACGGACTACTTCACCAAATGGACTGAAGCAGTAGCACTCAAAGAAGTAAATGAGTCCAGCATCTTAGACTTTTATGAGGGGATAGTGACTAGATTTGGTATACCTGCTACAATAATCTCAAATAATGCATTGGCATTCATTGGATCCAAGGTGACTGAGTGGGCTATCAAGAACGGGATCTACCTAAGCACTTCATCAAACTATTACGCTCAAGGTAATGGTCAGGCCGAGTCTACAAACAAGAACTTGTTGAGGATCATTAGGAGGACTCTTGATGAGAATCAGAGGTCTTGGCATACCAAACTAAAATCAGCCTTATGGGCTGATAGGATAACTCCCAATAGATCCACAGGTAACTCTCCATTCAAGCTTGTCTATGGAAGAGAGGTAATCTTGCCCATGTCACTTGAGTTGCCAACATTGGAACTCATGAAGCAATTAGAGTTGCTAGAGTTTGAGCCCATGGAGGTGAGATATGCAGAGTTGATGGAGCTGCAGGAGGTCAGAAATCAGGCATCCCAAGCAATGGAAAAGGATCAAGCTTTGATCAAAAAGACCTTTGATAGGAAGGCCAAGGATAGATCTTTTCAGGTTGGAGATCTAGTGTTGAAATGGGATGTGGATAGAGCAAAACCGGGAAGGCATTCAAAATTTTATGCCATTTGGAGTGGCCCATACATGGTCACGAAGTGTAAGAACAACAATGATTTCCAATTGGCCTCATTGGATGGTGAAGAACTGCAAATTCCAGTCAATGGAATCTATCTCAAGCATTGCTTCTAGAGGGAAATTTATCACCTTGTAAATATTAGATTAGATTTTCATTCCTCCAAGTGCTTTGCACATTGTTTTGCTGTAGGTTAGTTTTGCTTTCCCTAAGTGCTTTGGCATAGCTTGCTATCCCTGGAGATGTTTTGCAATCCTTGCTTCCATCATGTGATATACCATCTTCCTCCTTGCTTATTCTAAGTCAGTTGGAGTTCTAAATAGAATATTTGATGGCTTCATGCCCAATGTACTGCTTCAAGCTACTGGTACTTTCATCTAGCAGGCAGATGACCCCTTTGAGCCGCTAAAATTGTTATCCAAAATGTGCCCCATCTCATTTTTTGTGGCTAACTCCTTGTGTTCTTACCTCTCTTGTGCCTCAATCCACATTTTTTGATTTTAAGGCACTCAAGGCTTTCTAGAAATGTAACCATCAGATAGAGCTCTCTCTCAGCTTTCTAGAAAGGTAAATTTTGCCCCCTAACTCCTTATATTTTTCAAGTTATGGCTCGGCGGAGTTTTTGTGGAAAATTTTCCCATTTGAGGCCCGTAGCCAATAGGAAGCTGCCACGTGGCATCCGACCAGTGGAGCACGGGGAATTTTTGAAAAAAATTCCAAAGACAAAAAAGAGGTAAAATTTGAAATTTTTTCCCGCCGATCCGTTTTTGGGCCGTTTTTTCCCTAAATCTTCAAACGATCATATCTTTTGATCCAGAGCTCATATTTTCACGTTCTTTATTTCATTGGAAAGATGTTAAAATTCTCTACATGATTTCATTGTCAATTTATTATTTTAGTTCAGTTTAAAGAGAGAAAATTCAAAAACAGTTCTGGTATGTGTCCATGGCTAGAAATGACATTTCAACAACCAAATTTAATACAAAATGGGTCGCATTCTTCTCCAATATGGTCAAAAATGATAGGGTATGGGTTTATAAGGTCCTCTATGCTGTTTTAATGCATTTTCCATCAATGAGGACTGGGCTCCCATGTTTTTTATGTTTTCTCTCTCTTGGGCTCGACTCATGCATTATAAAAGCCAGATTTGGCTCATTTCTTCATGGTTGAACACTTTTTGGCATTGAAAATTTCTTCTTTCACCTCCAGCAAGTGATAGTTGTAAGAATTAGACCTTTTTCACAGTTTGTAACAGGTTTATACCTCTTTGATGGTGGAATGCAAAATATTTTTACATGGAATTGACAGTGCAAACTCTGTGAATGCTTTCAGTCCTTTGTTTGTATTGTTTTACTTCATTTTAAGACCTCTAATTACATCTATCAGCTTGTGTATGTTTTTCCCTTGTTGCATTTCATGAATTTGTGTCTATTTACATGGCAAAAAATGTTTCACCACTCCTTTTGGTGCATCACCATCTTTAGTTTAGTTTCATTTTTACATTTTTATCCATCTCCTTGCAATCTAGGGTAGAATTAGGATTAGAACCTCTGTAGTTGTGCAAAATATAGATCTAAATCAGAGGATTTTGAGGAACCAGCCTCTATTCTGGAGATTTCTCTCTCATTTTCACAAGTCCCACACTTGGAGAGAGGTTTCCATGTTGTGCAATCACACTGGATGCTCTAAACATCATTTAGAACCTTGATTTACATCCAGGGGTGCTGCTGATTTGCAACAATAGGTTCAAATGGAAATTTTTGCCCGCGGGGCCCGCAGACCAAACACAGTGTGACGTGTGTCACAAGGGGAAGGCGCAATGAAAAATTGGCTAAGTGTTTGAGAAGGAGAGAGAATTCCAGAGTGAATCCGAGCTTGCCACGTGGCATCCGACCAGTGGAGCACGGGGAATTTTTTAAAAAAATTTCCAAAGACAAAAAAAAGGTAAAATTTGAAATTTTTTCCCGTCGATCCGTTTTTGGGCCGTTTTTTGCCCTAAATCTTCAAATGATCATATCTTTTGATCCAGAGCTTAGATTTTCACGTTCTTTATATCATTGGAAAGATGTTAAAATTATCTACATGAATCCATGGTAAATTTCTAATTTTGGTTCAGTTTGGAGAGAGAAAATTCAAAAACGGTTCTGGTACGTGTCCATGGCCAGAAATGACATTTCAACAACCAAATTTAATACAGAATGGGTCGCATTCTTCTCCAATATGGTCAAAAATGACAGGTATGGGTTTGTAAGGTCCTCCATGTTGTTTTAATGCATTTTCCATCAATGAGGGATGGCTCCCATGCATTTTCACATTTTCTCTCTCTTGGGCTTGACCCTTGTACTGTAAAAGCTAGATTTGGCTCATTTCTTCATGGTTGAACACTTTTTGGCATAGAAAACTTCTTCTTTCACCTCCAGCAACTGATAGTTGTAAGAATTAGACCTTTTTCAAGTATTGTAGTAGGTTTATACCTCTTTGAGGGTGGAATGCAAGATATTTTTACATGGAATTGATAGTACAAACTCTGTGAATACTTTCAGTCCTCTGTTTGTATTATTTTACTTCATTTTAAGACCTCTAATTACATCTATCAGCTTGTGTATGTTTTCCCTTGTTGCATTTCATGAATTTGTGTCTATTTACATGGCAAAAAATGTTTCACCACTCCTTTTGGTGCATTACCATATTTAGTTTAGTTTTATTTTTACATTTTTATCCCTGTCTCCTTACAATTTAGAGTAGGATTAGGATCTGAACCTCTGTAGTTGTGTAAAATATAGATCTAAATCAGAGGAGTTTGAGGAACCAACCTCTAATCTGGAGATTCCTCTCTCATTTTCACAAGTCCCACACTTGGAGAGAGGTTTCCATGTTGTGCAATCACACTGGATGCCTAAAACATCAATTCAGAACCTTGATTTACATCCAGGGGTGCTGCTGATTTGTAACAACAGTGTCTTGGAAAAGGGCTTCCCCATGGATAAGGAGTCCTGCAACCAATTCTGAAAGCTTTCATTTGAGTTGTTGCTCTTGATTGCACCATCTTCACCTCCATCTTTTGGATTTGTTCTAGCAGATCTACATTTTCTTCTTGACTGCCCTCACAACCAGCATACCCTTGTGCTTGACATGCTTCATATCCAAACTGACTTTGGCACTGCTGCTCATATG
>CM034147.1:476223148-476270648 GCA_019776745.2 Taxus chinensis | reverse complement strand
TCTTCGTCCTTCGCGCTCTCCATACGGCGCTCCGGTATTGTTTCAGAGGAAATCAAATGGGTCACTTAGGCTTTGTGTGGATTACAGGGCCTTGAACAACTTAACCATCAAAAATAGATATCCTCTTCCACTCGTCGAGGATTGCTTCGATCGCCTAGCAGGGGCGAAGATCTTCACAAAGTTGGACTTGAGGTCAGGGTACTATCAGGTCAGGATTGCTCCAGGAGATGATGAGAAAATGACCATTGTCACCAGATATGGGTCGTATGATTTCCTTGTGATGCCCTTGGGGTTGTGCAATGCTCCAACAACGTTTTGCACACTCATGATTAATGTGTTCAGACCACTACTGGATAAGTGTGTGGTGGTATACTTAGATGACATCTTGGTGTTTTCCAAGAATCATGAGGAACACAGGGTACACCTTGCAGAAGTTTTCAAGCTGTTAAGGGAGCATGACTTGTATGTGAAGAAAGAAAAGTGTTCCTTTGCTCAGGAAGAAGTTCACTTTCTTGGGCATGTTGTGGGGAAGGGTAAGATCAAACCTGACCCAAGGAAACTTGAAGCAATCAAGGATTGGGAGCCACCCAAGGATGTACATGGTGTGCGTCAGTTTTTGGGTTTGGCGAATTACTACAAAATGTTTGTCAGTCAGTACTCCAAGATCGTGAGTCCTTTGACGGAATTGTTGAAGAAGGATGTGAAGTGGTGTTGGTCAGCTAAGTGCCAGGAAGCTTTTGATCTCTTGAAGGAGAAGTTGACGACGTCACCAGTATTGTCCTTGGTAGACTTCAGCAAGCCTTTTGAGGTGCACACAGATGCATCTGATTTTTCCATTGGCGGGGTGCTAATTCAGGACAAGCATCCAGTGGCTTTTGAGTCCAGGAAGCTCAAGGACGCGGAGAAAAGATATCCAATTCATGAGAAGGAGATGACTGC
Organism: Taxus chinensis; assembly: GCA_019776745.2. NCBI lineage: Eukaryota > Viridiplantae > Streptophyta > Pinopsida > Cupressales > Taxaceae > Taxus > Taxus chinensis. The sequence continues at coordinate 476,269,709 of CM034147.1, read as the reverse complement.
AGTGGTTGATTGTTTGAGAAGATGGAGGCACTACTTGTTGGGAGCGCACTTCATTGTAAAGATAGGCAATGTATCAAATTCATTCTTCTTGACTCAGAGTAAGCTGTCGCCAAAGCAGGCAAGATGGCAAGACTTTCTAGCTGAGTTTGACATGGAAATTGTGCATACCACAGGCAAGGAGAATGTGGTCGCAGATGCACTCAGCAGAAAGCAATAGTTGGCGGTCATTGCAATAGCATCAGTTAGCCCAGTGTCTACTCATGAGGAGAGTAGAGTGGAATTGACAGGGGAGTTGATGACGAAGATTCGGGAGGGCTTGGTTCTGGATCCTCAAGCTGCTGCATTGGTGAAGACCGTGGAAGATCAGACTCAGAAAGGGTTGAAAAACATGTTCAGCATTTTAGATGGGATGTTGTGGTTTGCTCAGAGTCGGGTCTACATCCCTAAGTGGGGGAGCCTGCACAAAGATTTGATAAAGGAATGTCATGATTCAATATGGGCAGGTCACTCTGGGTAGAATCACACTATGGCTCTGTTGGAAAGGGGATTTTACTGGCCGAATATGAGTAAGGATGTGGATGAGTTTGTCCGCTCTTGTTTGATCTGCCAACAGGATAAGTCGGAACATCGGTTGCTGAGAGGACTTCTCCAGCCGTTACCTATTCCAGTCAGGCCGTGGGCAAGTGTGAGCATGGATTTCATCACCGGATTGCCTAGTGTGAAGGGAATGTCTAGCATCCTAGTGGTGGTGGAGAGATTCTCTAAGTATGCCATTTTCACCGCATGTGAACATCCTTGTGGAGCAGAGAAAACTGCAGAGTATTTCTTCAAGAATGTGGTGAAGTATTGGGGAATCCCCTTGAGCATCGTCTCGGATAGAGATGCTCATTTTACAAGCAACTTTTAGCAGGAGTTGTTTAGGTTGGTGAGAACAAAGTTGTTGTTGTCCACAAGGTTTCATCCACAGATAGATGGCCAGACAAAGAGGATCAATGCAGTATTAGAGTCTTACTTACTGCATTATGTGCGGAGTGACCAAACCAATTGGCCAGATCTTCTCGACCTTGCACAGTTCTCTTACAACAGCCAGAAGATTGAGTCGAGCAAGCATTCACCATTTGAACTCGTGACGGGCCAACAGCCTTTGTTGCCTCACACAGTGATTGTTGGATATTTTAGAAGGTGTCCGTCGGCCACGAAATATCTGAAGGATTGGCATGAGCATGTTGCTCTTGCAAGGCTGCACTTATTGAAAGTAGGTGAACGCATGAAGAAATATGCAGACCAGTCTAGACAATCCACAGAGTTGGAAGTCGGAAGTAAGGTAATGCTGAGGATGGAGCCAGAAGTCTTCAAGGCCCCTCCCGGAATAGCAAAGTCCTTGGTCTGCAAATTTGATGGGCCTTTTGAGATTCTGGCCAAGGTAGGCAAGGTCGCCTACATACTGAAGTTGCCAAAACACAAAGATGCATCCCGTCTTCCATGTCAGCCAGTTGAAACCTTTTGTTGTTGATGAAGCTGAGCCAGCCTAATCGTCCACCTGCCAATGTGATAGACAATCCAAACAAGGAGTTGGACAAGATACTTAAGGTGAAGACAAATGGTTGGGGCAATAGAAGGGTGAGAAAGTTCTTTGTTACTTAGGTTGGTTCTTACTCAGCTACACGGGAATGACAAGAAGCCCTTTGGAAGTATAAAGACAAGGTTAAAGCGTTCCTTGCAAGGAACAAGAGCCTTAGTCCCTTGGAACAGAAATGAACTTGAATAGGGGGCCTCCTCCAGGCTACATACAGTGGGGTCTTCACGGCGCCGAGGACGTCACCGATTCTAAGTGGGGGAGTGTATGGCGGATGTATACCTCTTACATCCATACCGACGTTCACGAGCTATCTATGCGATCAAGCGAGCTAGCAGCGTATCTTTGTGTAGTGATTTGAGTTAGCGCAAGTCAATACTGGAAAAGAGTGGAAAAGAGGTTTTGTGCTTTCTGTCCCCCGATTTGGGAAGGGGTAGTGGGCATCGTCCTGTACTGCGTTGTGCAAGACCGTCAGGGCAGTCTTATTGGTCTTTGACCTTGGGAGGGGATTGTTCTTTGTAATCATTTGAGTAGTCGCCGAGCATTATCGGTTGTGCCCAACTCGGTGGTTGTGTGTATTTGACGTGAGCCTGGCTTATTAGACTTTGGGTTGTTTTGTCCTATGAGAGTTAATAAGAATTACACGTTCTCCCAGCTGTATAGTGCATTGTGTATTTGCTCTTGTTCTTAGAGTAGATTTCCTTACATTGTATGTTTTATTGTGCTTCCGCATTAAACCCATTGAAAATACAAAAAGAATACCATTGTGTTGTGAGTGTTCTTGTGCAGGTAAACACTGAAGTCATAGTCTGTAACTTACGTAGAGTTCCTTCTTCGCGGAAGGACTTGAAGTGAGTAAGCGGTGCCATACGGTTAGATCTCAGTCGAGCTGTACCTGTGACAATGTGCGTGTGCATGTGCGTGTGCGTGTGTGTGTGTGTGTAAGTGTGTGTGCATGTGTCCATGTCCGTGTGCATGTGCATGTGTGTGTGCATGTGGATGTGCGTGTGCGTGTGCGTGCGTGTGCGTACGTGTGTGTGTGTGTGTGTGCGTGTGCATGTGCATGTGTGTGTTTTTCCATGCACGTGTGTGTGCATTGCGTGTGCGTGAGCTAGTGCGTGTGTGTGTGCGAGTGCATGTGTGTGTGTGCGTGTGCGTGTGCGTGTGCGTGTGCGTGTGTGTGTGCATGTGCTTGTGTGTATGCGTGTGCATGTGCGTGTGCGTGTGCGTGTGCGTGTGCGTGTGTGTGTGCATGTACGTACATGTGATTGCATGCAAAAGTGTGTGTGTGTGTGCGTGTGCGTGTGTGTTTGTGTTTGATTGTGCGTGTGCGTGTGTATGTATGTGTGTGTGCGTGTGCATGTGCATGTGTGTGTTAGTATACGTGTGCATGTGCATGTGCGTGTGTGTGTGTGCGTGCGTGTGCGTGTGTGTGTTTGTGCGTGTGAGTATAAGTGTGTGTGTGCATGTGCGTGTGCGTGTGTGCAATGGAATACATGAGTATGTCCATGTGTGTGTGCATGTGTGTGCCCGTGTGTGTGTGTGTGTGTGTGTGCGTGCGCGCGTGCGAGTGCGTGTGCGTGTGCGTTTGTGTGTATGGGTGTTTGTGTGCCTGCACATGTGCATGTGCGTGTGCATGTGTGTGTGTTTGTATGTGTGTGTGTGTGTGCGTTTGCGTATGTGTGTGTGTATTCATGTGCGTGTGCGTGTGCATGTGCATGGGCGTGCGCATGTGCATGTGCGTTTGTGTATGCGCAAGCAAGTTCTTGTGTGTGTGTGCATGTGCATGTGCTTTTTCATGTGCCTCTACATGTATGTGTACGTGTATGTGTGCGTGTTCGTGTGTGTGTGCATTTTCATGTGCGCAAGCTAGTGCATGTGCGTGTGCGTGTGCATGTGCGTGTGCGTGTTCATGTGTGGGTGTGTTTTCATGTGCGCAAGCTAGTGCATGTGTGTGTGCGAGTGCATGTGCGTTTGAGTGTGTGCGTGTGTGTGTGGGCGTGTGTGTGTGTTTTTGTATGCGCAAGCGAGTGCGTGTGCATGTGCGTGTGTGTGTTTGTGTTCATGTGCATGTGCGTGTACGTGTGCGTGTGTGTGTGAGTGTGCCTATGCATGGGAGTGTGCGTGTGCGTGTGCGTGAGTGTGTATGTGTGTGTGCATGTGTGTGCATGTGTATGTGCTTGTGCGTGTGCGTGTGTGTATGCGTGTGCGTGTGTGTGTGCGTTTGCTTGTGCCTGTGCCTATGCGTGGGAGTGGGCATGGGAGTGGGCGTGTGCATGTGCATGTGCGTGTGTGTGCATGTGTATGCTTGTGTGTTTGTGCGTGCACGTGTGTGTGAACATGGGGTTGTGCGTGTGTGTGTGCATGTGCGTCTACATATGCCTATGTGTGCGCGCGTGTGTGAGTGGGTGTGTGTGTGGGTGTGTGTGTGTGTGTGTGCGCGCATGTGAGCATGTGCGTGTGTGTGTGCATTTGCGTGCGTGTGTGTGTGTGTGCATGTGTTTGTGTGTTTACATGCGCATGTCTGTGTGCGTTACGTGTGCGTGACCTAATGCGTGTGTGTGTACGAGTGCATGTGCGCGTGTGTGTGCGTGTGGGTGCGCATCTACGTGCGTGCGATTACATGTGAAAGTGTGTCTGTGTGCATGTGCGTTTATGTGTATGTGTGCGTGTGCATGTATGAGTGTGTGTGTGCATGTGCGTTTGTGTGTATGGGTGTTTGTGTGCATGCGCGTGTGCATGTGGGTGTGCGTGTGCATGTGTGTGTGTGTGTGTGCGTTTACATGTGCGTGTGTGTGTGAATGTGTGTGTGAGTATCCGTGCGTGTGTGCGTGTGAGTGTGCGTGTTTGTGTGCGTGTTTGTTTCCATGTGCATGTGCGTGTGCGTGTGTGTGTCCGTGTGCGTGTGCGTGTGCATGTGCATGTGCATTTGTGTTTGTGTATGCACGAGTGAGTTCGTGTGTGTGTCCATGTGCATGTGCATCTGCGTGTGCATGTGCATGTGCGTGTGCGTGGGCATGTGTGTGTGCGTGTGCGTGTGCGTGTGCGTGTGCGTGTGCATGTGCCTATGCGCGATTGAGTTCATATGCTTGTGCGTGTGCGTGTGCGTGTGTGTTTTCCTATGCGGGAGCGAGTTCATGTGCTTGTGCGTGTGCGTGTGCGTGTCTATTTGCATGTGCGTGTGCATGTGCGTGTGTGTTTGCATGTGTGAGTGTGTACGTGTGTGTGCATGTGCGTGTGCGTGTGCATGTGCGTATGTGTTTGTGCGTGTGGGTGTGCATGTGTGTGTGCATGTGCATGTGCATGTGTGTGTCTATGTGCATGTCTGTGTGCGTGTGCGTGTGCGTGTGTGTGTGCATGTGCATGTGCGTGTGCGTGTGTGTGTGTGCGCATGTTTGTGGGCGTGTGCATTTCCGAGTGCATGTGCTTGTGCGTGTGCATGCGCGAGTCTATTTGCGTGTGCGTGTATGTGTGTTTGCGTGTGCGTGTGCATGTGTGTTTACGCGTGTGCGTGTGTGTGCGTGTCCGTGTGCATGTGCGTGTGAGTGTGTGTGCGCATGTGCATGTCCATGTTGTTGGTCGTCAAATAGGACTTTTAAGAAGAGCAATAGTCAGGGGACAAGAAGTCCCTCCTCTTTAATGGGAGAGGTTCCCTTATTCAGAAACGAACCTATTAACAAATGTACAAGACATGATCTGTTGGTTAAACTTGGATATTACGAAAGTGTTTTCTATGAAGATCATCAATTACAAAAAGGACTGAGGAAATGAGAGTACGGGAGAGAGCAGAAAGGCAACATACAAAATTATAGATATCAGAGTAATTCTTTATGTATGCGAAGTCACAGTGAATTGAAACAAGATCATTTGTATCGGATAAATAAGATGGAATTCAAAGACACAAAGTTCTGTAAACAACATCTACTAGAACACAAAGTTTCTTAACATAACACAGACTCATTAATCAAGGACACAAAGTTCCTTCTTGGTTATACAAGATCACCGTGCTTGCAAAGTCGAAGAGTATGCAATCGGCAAGACTAATGAACTTGAGACAAATGATCTTCACAAAGAAAATAAATGAAAGTTTAGGAATAATAGAGATCAGATAGACAAAGAATGGAAAGTCCTTCTGTATTGATTTCTTTATGATATATTTACACTTTTCAGAAAATAGGCCCAGTTCTTCCTCCCTTAGAATGGCGTAAAGAAGGCCATTATATAGCTTACAAATCAGTTACTCTTCGTAACCGTTTCTTTTAACTAAAGAATAGTTAAGGACCACTAATCGCAGTACCTCAACCAATTACAAAGAAAACGGAAAAGAAAGGGAAGAAGAGAAAAGAATGGGGAGGAAGACAGGTGGCCAGTCACTGAGAGGGACCCACTGACTTCAGAATCCGCTGCCTGAATTTCTTTAACGCTTCAGCTATGTCTCTGCCACGAGGGACTGACGTGTTGGCCATCGACTGAGTCCAGAATCCAAGACATTTCTCCATCTCTTTATCAAACTCGACATGAGTATGATAATCTTTATTTGCTTCTCCAACGGCAGATTGAAGAGAGCAGATTTCCTTCATTTTCTCTTTGGAGATTGAGCTTTCCTTGAACAGATTATCTTTGTAACACTCTGATTTTTGAATGCTAACTTGGTGAATGTTTTACATACTGTTATAGCTCTTGGAATGAAAGCAAACATGTTAGGATATGTTTTGATTTTAAGAGAATGTGTTGCTAATTCGGATTCTTGCATACTATGAATTATTGCATGGGACAGCGAACACTGTACTTGTGTGTTTGCTGATGTGACGACAGGTTGTCGTATAATTGCTTGCTCTTGTGCTGATTGACAGCATATCCTGAATCAATTCCATTGACCCAGGTATGCTGAGATCCTCTTGTGTTTTCTATGCTAATTCAGCACTTGAACCGGAAGGACGGAACGTCCTGTTCTGTGATAGCATGGATGTTAGTAAGGGACGGGATGGAAATTGTTAGTGTTAGTGGTTAGTGGGAATTAAACCTAAACTAACCCTAAACACCTAACATACATTCTACACTACTAATCCAAAGTGGATTTTTAAATTATAAAAAAAAAAAAAAGGGGAAAAATAAATCTAAATCCTAAAACCTAAGGTCTAACTAAGACCTAGGTCGAATGAACTATGTAACCTAAACTAATCCTAAGCTAAAGGGGTACGCAGACCCTTGGAAGGAGAGGATAAGGATGGGTAGGTGGCATTCTTGGGCATTTATGAACTGTCCCTTAGGGGACGGCGCCAGTTTTGGCGGGACAGATGGGAGATAGAGGTGTCTATTTGGAAGCTTGGCTAAACTCAGTTTGCTTGGGAAATTTGAAGGTTGGAGACTTGCCAACCCAAGTGGAGGGGGGCGTGGAAAATAAGGAGAAAGGCAAGCCTTTAATGCATTAAATGTTTTTGGTCCTCGCGACCAGCTTGCCTTGGAAGCAGCATGAAGGAATTTTGATTGTCATTTTTGTTCATTCGAGCTTTTTGCAAAGTTGCTCTGCATTTGGTTTTTCTGACCTGGTTCGGTCGAACCAGCTCTTGGCATTTGACATTTTCGTGGAAGAATAGAGGCTGTTGATAAGCCTGAAGAAGAAAAGAGTGCTGGGAAGTTTGTGTAGCCGTTGTGGAAGAAAAAAACGCGGCAAAACGAAGCTTTCTTCGAGTTCTGAAAAAGAGATTACAGGCATGTTAAGCCCTTCTCTTTAAAATCTTTGCTTGAATTAAATGTTTCATTAAAACAACCCTGCTCTTGGGTTTGGATTGCTTGATTGTTTTTGAGTTGTTTGGAAATGGATTTTGTTGGTTCTTGCTTCTTTTCTTTGGAAAATGATAAGAAGAATTGCTTTTGGTTGCTCGGCCTTGATTTGCCTTTGCTCGATTCATGTTGAAAATGATTTACAGTATTGGTTGTTGACTGTATAAATGGTTTGAGATGGATATTCCCATGACTGTTCGTGTTGCTTGAAGCCGGAAAAGGCTGTGCAATCGCTCCATAAAGTGGAACTGTTCCTTTAAGTATAATCTTTTCTTGCTGTCATTCCTTAAGGAATGTTAGAAAAATTGTTCCTCTGTTGCTGTGTTTAACGGTATTGTTCTTCTCGAGTGGAATTACCTCCATAAGGTGCTGATTATGGGTGTTATATGAAAATATCCTTGATTATTCTTGTGGAATGGAAAGTAAACGGTATAGGTTACTTGAGCTGTTTTTGGCATTGGAACTATACGTCCTTTTGTTGACAGACTAAAAATAAAGAAGCATTAGTGTTTGAAATTGTTTCTTATTGAAAGTTTCAAGGATATAGATCATTTCCCTTCTCCAGTTTTGGGATTTTATTGAAGATGGTATTTGGTTTTTCTACGAGTATCTGGTTTCGCTTGAATGAAGTATTTACGGTATTTCCATTGTTGTGTCTTTACTTGTTTATGAAATAAGCGAATACGTTTTGGTACCCGTGGGAATAGAGAAAAAGAAGCTATTTTTCCTTCTGAGGTTGTTGCTGGATTATGTTTTCTCCTTGCTGTGAGAATGGGTTAGTCTTATGGTGATCTAATGATGCTGTTCGGTCTCCTTGTTCGGACTGTACACGCAAATACAAATTGATTTGTATTCAGTGCAGTGAATGATTATATTTCTTTATTCGGTAATGGAAAGATGATTCCATGGTGTCTTGTAGATGAGGTTTGACCTTCTGTCTGTATTGTCTTGTGAATGTGAACTCGACTTGGATTTCGGATTATGTCTTGTATTTTAAGGGAATGGACATTAATAAATAGGAATTGTGGGAATTAGCTTGTTTTTCTGAGTCTATTTGACTGTACCATGCTTAGGTAATTAACCCCTTAAACGGGTTTGACCTTATAGAGGTACTGATATATGAATGTTATAATTGGAGTTCTGTCCCTCCTAAAAAAAAATAAAAATGGAAAATGCTGTTTTGGAATTAACGGTAGATCGAGATAGAACTCGAATTGAATATTCATTATTGAAGCATGTTGGACTGATATTGTACAGGCTATGTGAGTTGCTATTCAATAAGGACAACTTTTCTGCTATTTTTATAATTTGAGTCGTCATGCTAAGAAAAACATGAATTGAGTGTTTTACTTCCTGCTGAATACAATGACTGTTTCTTAATGAAATCATAGAGAATGAATTCTTCTCTTTTGCTATTTGGACTCTGAAAGTGACATTGGAATTATAGTGCATATGACTTGATCTTGCTGTAGGTAACAGCAATGTACCACTTGTTATTAAGAACTATATGTGTTCGGAGGTATAAAAGATCATATGATTATATATGCTTGCGTGGTTGCATAATTGTTGTTGGCTAGCTATACAGTGTAAGAAGTAGGGAATCTGATAGTTTGGCAAATACATAGTATGCATATTGATGCGGCTTGCCCAACGATGAATATAATGTCTTACTAACCTGTTGGTATTCATATGAACTGGAATAAAATGAAATTATTCTTGCTGCCATAAAGTGAATTCCGAGTGGATTTTGTAAGTTTCACTCTGAACTGTTATCTTGATTTGATCTTTCGTTGGATTCCACTGTTAGGACAGTCATGTGGAAAGAAATAGAGATATGAATTAATGTTTTAGAAAAATGATCTTTTTCTTTCATTAAGTTGGAAATCTGGAATTCGGGAATGATGAATTTTATAGTGCTTAGATGGGAGCTACTATATGCATTGTTGTTCGCTTTCTTGTTGTACTTGAATGCTTTAAATTTAACATGCTTCATGAACGGAAAGGAAAGTAATGGATTTATATTCAGTTAGTTTCATCCTTTGCATTTGTTATTAATGAAAGGCGTGGAAAAGATAACTGTATGCTATATAGGCAGCAAGCTACTTGAATTCCTAACTTTACAAATTTTGTAAATTGATACTTGCAATGATTATGTGGAAACGGGACAGTAGTCCCTTGGCTGGTTGTGATGATATTTTGATAAGTTTAGTGGTTATGCTGATCTCTCTTTTGTGCTTTTCGAGATTGATGTTTTGCTGTTGTTTCATAAAAGCAGGGTTCTTTTATTGAAACAGTTAGTTGAAGCATCTTATTTTAAGGATAAGTGCTTAATGTGCTCAGTTCATTGAACTGACCCGTGCAATTCATTTTGCAGATGGAATTTGATTAGAATGAAGACTTGGCTGTCTTCCGATGCCTCTTGTTAAAATGTAAATTAAATTGTAACTGTTGCTTTTATTCCTCTTTGAGGAATTGTGAAAGAAGAAAATATATTCTTCTGTCCATGAGTTGTATAGATGCTTTGTAAAAATTATACCCAATCAGTTGGATTGGCAAATGTACAAATTATGACTTGAAATATTGAATACAGTTACAAGTGTGATATTTTCAATAATTATATCAGTTTGATATTGTTATATAAATTGGGAATAAGGTGTTAATTCTTGATTTGGAATTGTTTCATAATCCTTGGATGGATGCTGAATTGAAACTGATATCTATTCTTACTTAATTACAACCTTTAAGTTGAACAATGCAATTAATTCATACTTGGGTAAAGATGAATTTTGAATTGACATTAAAAAGGATTAAGAAGAATATGATTTTATAATCAGAGGGTATTCAGGATTAGCTTAGGAGCTAAGGAATATCAATTTAAATTGGGAGTATTCGAACTTCGTTTTCGAACTCCATTAATGATCCCGTTTGATAAAATTCAGAATAAAGGTTATTGGATACATATATCCATAACTAATGATCCTTAACTATATAACGTTGAGGGGAAATAAATGAATTCATTTCTCAAGGAATAGACCTCGTTTGAATGACGTCTAATAAGTTAATCATTCTGAAATAAGTTGCAGTTGGAAACATCTTGGTTAAGTTTAATAGGTTAAACTTATTATGTCCGTCGGTACGGACTGCTTAATCTAATGATTAAGAAATGGACCAAGTAAGGAAATGTAACCCTTCGGTACGAAGGAGACGATACATAACGAACTAACGGACAGTTTAGTCCCTCTTAGTTATGTACAACTGCAACTGGAACGAGGATCAAGGGATCAGCGTGGATGCTGAAAATTGCTTTAACTAATAACTCGTAGCTAAGTCACTTGGGCAGGATGTGAATTCTCGATGGGATGAATTCTGCAGGACATTGGCATACGCCAGCTACAGCAAGGTGTCTTCATGAAGACGGGGTCTTCACGACGACACAATGTTGCAGCTGACATATAGCAATGCCCTCCCGAATTAAAACATTGAGAATACATAGGCTGAAAGTGTAGATCTTAGCTGGGGTGGAGATAGGGTATGATTTGGTATACGGAGTGACTCCGGATTACTAAAGATAATCAGACACACGGAGTCGTGGGGTAACGACACCGTATGTCTGCGTATCTTTAGTTACCTGGAGTGCCTTCCTATACCCGCTCATATTACTGGCTGGAATCGAAAGTTTAAAACGGAACTTAAACAATGAGGACTGGTAGGAACCAGGAAAGACCATTCTAGATAACAGGTGAAGTGAAGTGAAGGACGTATTCCGTAGATGTGTATCACATTCAGGAATATGATCATGCAAAGCATGTGAAAATCTTTGGCCAAAGTATCGCAATTGCTGGTTGCGTTGTCCTTATCACTTAATTTAAGATGCAGGATGTCAGATGAATATCAGTAACAGATATTCAGATAGGCTTCTTAAATGGATCACTTCGATAACCGGGGAAGGTTATGAGAACAAGTATATAAAATATACTATGCATAAACAGACATGAAGGATCGGTTGTTGCCGAGTCATGTACATGAAGGATCGGTTGTTGCCGAGTCATGAAATGAAGGATCGTTGAAACTCCGAGCCATGAAAATGGAAGATCGGTAGTTCATCGAGTCATTTACAGCAGCATATAGAATCTGTTATGAGATTGAATGGCATTGAATGTGTGTTCCATATTGTAAATATGTGAACAGGGAACATTCGTTTTTGAAAGAAATTGTATGATCCAAACTATGTGGTTTGGGCAGAGAACAATTACTAAATCTCGAACGTGTGTTTGAATTTTATAATTCATAACAGAGAACGTTATTTTAAAAAAAAAAAAAAAAAAAAAATTCCCTTGTTCTGGTGTTTTAAAATGGGGATGTTACATCTTGGTATCAGAGCTGAAGGTTGCAGCTCTTGGACCTAATGAGTCCACGTTATTAATAAAGTTTACATTTTCTTATTGAACAGAAAATGGTCAGGACAAGAGGGAATGCTGCGAATAACCCGTTGCAGGGTGGAGAAGCAGCAACTGCCCAAAAGCTGGATGAAATCCTTGCTGCCCTACTTGATACGAGGGATCGTTTGACTGTACTGGAACAGCAGTCAATGGGCAATGAAGAGGAGGTGAATGAAGCTGAAATAAATGATCAGCTACCTCCTGTGGACAACATCAACGGAGGGAATCCGGGTGTTGATGATAATAATATAATTGCTCCTAATCCCCCTGAAAATAAAAGGGCAAGATTAGCAGCCGAACTTACAAATGATATAAAGAGAATAAGTCCTCCAAAGTTTGATGGAACAACTCTTGGGGACGGAGCTGAAAACTGGCTCAGTGAAATGGAGAAATACTTTGCAATAAGAAACTTCTCTGAAGAGACTAAAGCGATATGGGGAGCATATCAGCTTTCTCATGAAGCATCATCCTGGTGGGACAACCGTAAGGTTGAGCTGAATATTGTCGAATCAGACATAACTTGGGATCAATTTAAGGGATATTTTAGGCAAAGATGGCTGCCTCAACTCTATTTTGATAGGAAAATGACTGAATTTCAGAACTGGTCGCAAGGAAGGCTGTCGGTGACAGAATACTGGGAAGGGTTTACTAAACTCCTTAAGTATGTGCCGCAGTACCAAGCTGACGAGAAGTTCAGAATACGGAAATTCATAATGGGACTGAATCCCATCATTGGTGGCGAAGTGGATGTCCACGGCCCAACCACCATGGATGGAGTTGTTGAAAAGGCAATCAGACAGGAACAGAAATTGAGGGCAATCTCTGCTCACAGGGAAGAGATAAGGAAGAAGATTCCCAATCCTTCTTCGTCTCTTGCACCAAAAAGGGGACCTTGGAAAAGGTTTGGTGTGAAAAATAAAATTGTTGTAGATAACAACAAGAAACCTGTGATGAACAGACCTGTAAATAGTGTGCGGAATAGCTTTCCAAAAGTTAATGGCATTGGACAGAAGTCCTATGGAAGCCAGAACGATAACTTTAAGGCTGGTAACAAATTTGAACCTAGAAAAGGGCCAGCTGGAGGATGCTTCAACTGTGGAAAGGACCACTATGCGAATCACTGTCCTCTGAAGAAGGATGATCGTGGACAGCAGCATAGGATACATGCTGCAGTGTCTAACCGACAAGCTGAAAAGCAAGTGACGCCCATAGAAGTTACTGGTAAGCTATTTGGTAAACCTGTAGTTGTACTTTTTGATACTGGAGCTACAGAATGTTTTATTTCTGCTAAACTTGCTATGAAATTAAAAAGAAAGGCTGCGAGAATGGATAAAACATGGACAGTGCATTATGGGAATAATGCTGTCCACACAGTTGAAATGTGCCTTTTTGGGGCAATTCTTGACCTGCCTGGGTTCTCCACCGAAGTTGACTTGTATGTCACTCCTCTAGGATCATATGATATCATTATTGGAGTTAACTGGTTGGCTGAACATAAGGCAAAGGTTGACTGTTATGAAAAACAAATCTGTTGCCTTGATGATCTGCGGAAAGCAGCAGTCATTCAAGGTGTAAAACGGGAAGTTGCAGTTAGGAAACTGACGGCTATGCAACTAAAGAGGGCTAAAAACAGAGGCTGCACTTTGTATGCGGTAAAAATGACAGAAAATGAAATAGAAGATAATGATTTCATGGAAAAGTATCCATTGTTGAGGGATTTCCGTGATGTGTTTCCGGAGGAATTGCCGGGTCTTCCGCCCAAACGTGAGTTTGACTTCGCTATAGAGATCAAACCAGGAACAGAACCCATATCTAAGGCACCTTATAGAATGACTACCATTGAGCTGGTAGAACTGAAGGCTCAGTTACAAGAACTTCTGACTAAGGGGCTGATCAGACCGAGCGTCTCACCTTGGGGAGCGCCGGTAATTTTTGTAAAGAAAAAAGATGGCACCTTGAGGTTGTGCATTGATTACAGAATGCTGAATAAAGCAACCATTAAAAATCGATACCCACTTCCTAGAATCGATGATCTGTTTGATCAGATGCGAGGAGCATCAGTCTATTCAAAAATAGATCTGCGGTCAGGATACCATCAGCTAAGAATAAAAGAGGAAGATATTCATAAAACAGCTTTTAGAACGAGGTATGGGCACTATGAGTTCACGGTGTTGCCTTTTGGACTGACTAATGCACCTGCCGCCTTCATGAATCTAATGAATAACATTTTTCAAGAATACTTAGACAAGTTTGTGCTTGTATTCTTAGACGACATTCTTATATACTCTAAAAATGTCGAAGAGCACCAAGAACATCTCAGGATAGTGCTGGAAATCTTAAGAAAGAGGAAGTTGTATGGCAAACTGTCCAAATGTTCCTTTTATAATGCAGAGGTGCATTATTTGGGACACGTTATAAGCAAAGACGGGATAGCTGTTGACCCTTCAAAGATCACAGCTATAACTGAGTGGCCTGCACCTAAGAACGTGCACGAAGTAAGGAGCTTCATGGGCTTGGCTGGATATTATAGAAAGTTCGTTAAGGACTTTTCAAAAATTGCTGCTCCAATCACTTCGTTGCAGAAGAAAGAAAAGAAATTTGTCTGGACAGACAAATGTGAATCTGCCTTTAAAAAGTTAAAGGAGCAGTTAACTACAGCACCTATTTTGACTGTACCTGATCCAAATGGAGATTTTATGGTTGTAACGGACGCCTCAGGAGAAGGCCTTGGAGGTATTTTGTTACAGAATAACCATGTTATCGCTTATGAAAGCAGAAAGCTTAAGTTACATGAACAGAACTATGCTCCACACGATCTTGAACTCGCTGCCATAGTACATGCGCTTCAAATATGGAGGCATTACCTTCTTGGCAAGCCCTTTGAATTAAAAACAGACCACCTGGGGCTGAAGTATATTTTTACTCAGCCAAATCTGAATGCAAGGCAACGAAGATGGTTAGAATTTCTGTCTCAGTATGATTTTGATATAAGCTATATTAAGGGCAAGGAAAATAGAGTAGCAGATGCTCTGAGTCGAAGGAAGCATATCTCTGCTCTTATAACGTTAAGAACTCAGTTTAAGGATGAGGTAAAAGATGCCTTAGAATCAGATCCCTATTTTCAGCAAGTCAAATCAGCACTTGCCGCAGACCCGCAGGACAGCAGGTATAAGGGATTTCGTTTTGATAACGAAGGAGTTCTGAGATTTGAAAACCGGGTATATGTACCTGTGGCCAATGGCTTAAGAGAGAAATTGCTCACTGAATTCCATAATTCACCTTTTTCTGGGCACCCTGGCATTACAAAAATGCTTGCTGATCTTAAGCAGCAATATTTTTGGAAGGGAATGAAAAAGGATGTAATAGAGTTTGTAACACACTGCTTGGAATGTCAGCGTGTTAAAGCGGAACATATGCACCCTTCAGGATTATTGTATCCCCATAGCATTCCGCAGTATAAGTGGCAAGTGATAACGATGGATTTCGTTCAAGGATTGCCTATGTCAAGAAATAAACATGACATTATCCTGGTTGTAGTCGACAAATTGACCAAAGTGGCACACTTCATTGCTGGTAATTTGAAGGACGATGCACCAGTTTTAGCAAGAAGATTTGTGCATGAAATCTTCAGATTGCATGGAATACCAGAATTAATCATATCGGACAGGGATCCGAGGATGACATCAAGGTTTTGGCAAACGCTTAATGCAGCCTTGGGAACTAAATTAAACTTCAGTTCTGCATATCATCCAGAAACGGATGGACAGACTGAGAGAGTTAATCAAGTTTTAGAGGACATGCTGAGGATGTATTGTATGGACCAGCAGTATAAATGGGAGGAATACCTTCCGCTGGTAGAATTTGCTTACAATAACACCTATCATGCCTCTTTAAAAATGGCGCCCTTTGAAGCATTGTATGGAAGAAAATGCAGAACCCCTGTCAGCTGGGACAGCGTTGAGGACAGAGAGGTAATTGGGCCAGAAATCCTTATGGAAATGGAACAGCAAATCAAAATGATTCGGGAACATCTAAAGGAGGCTGCCAATAGGCAGAAGAGCTATGCAGACTTGAAGCGGGTTGACAGGCATTATAAACTTGGAGAGAAGGTCTTTCTTCGGGTGAAGCCGAAAAAGAGCTCCATAACTTTTGGCAAGGCTACCAAGTTGTCACCACGTTACGTGGGACCTTTTGAAATTATTGAAATAATCAACCCTGTAGCTTATCGTCTAGCATTACCTCCTGCTTTGTCTCAAATGCATGATGTTTTTCATATTTCTTTGCTTAAGAAATACGTGACAGATCTATCACATGTGCTAAATTGGAATTCCTTGCAGGTCCAAGACCCAGGAATAATCATGGTTAAGCCCATTCGAGTGTTGGGAACTCGCCAGTTGTACTTGAGAAATCGCGAAGTGAACCAATGTAAGGTCCAGTGGGACCAGTTCAGCGAGGAAAGTGCAACTTGGGAGAATC
This sequence comes from Taxus chinensis, assembly GCA_019776745.2. Lineage (NCBI taxonomy): Eukaryota > Viridiplantae > Streptophyta > Pinopsida > Cupressales > Taxaceae > Taxus > Taxus chinensis. The sequence continues at coordinate 476,253,434 of CM034147.1, read as the reverse complement.
TCGAAGAAATGAGATCTACTTTTCCTCATTTGTTTAATTGAATATGAAATTCAGAGAACTGAAAATTTTACCAAATTTAGACAATTATTAGTCTATTGTACAATTGTCTTAAAACGTTGTTTTTAAGAGAGAATCTGTTTTTGGTATGAACTTATGAATGAAAGGACAATAACTGAATTTTTTCCTATGAACTCCTTGATTTGTAAAATCTGATCATCGGGACGATGATTCTTTAAGGAGGGAAGAATGTAACACTCTGATTTTGTATGTTAACTTGGTGAATGTTTTACATACTGTTATAGCTCTTGGAATGGAAGCAAACATGTTAAGATATGTTTTGATCTTAAGAGAATGTGTTGCTAATTTGGATTCTTGCATATTGTGATTTATTGCATGGAACAGCAAATATTGTACTTGTGTGTTTGCTGATGTGGCGACAGATTGTCGTATAATTGCTTGCTCTTGTGCTGATTGACAGCATACCCAGAATAAATTCCATTGATTCAAGTATGCTGAGGTCCTCTTGTGTTTCTATGTTGATTCACACTTGAAATGGACTAGGATTATTATGAGCGTGCAGCGCCTGATTACAGGTGTGAATAGCTAGCACGTAGATGCCAACGACAGGGGTTCGATTCTTGAACCCTGCACTGTCGAAGTCGGGACCTTGTGGGGCGAGAAACACCTGGACATGGGTGGCCTTGGCATGTAATCGGAAGGACGGAACGCCCTGCTTTGTGTTAACATGGATGTTAGTAGGGGCGGGAAGGAAGTTGTTAGTGTTAGTGGTTAGTGTGGATTAAACCTAAACTAATCCTAAGTCCTAACATGCATCCTATATTATTAATCCTAAATGGATTTTTAAATAAAAAATAAAAATAAAAAAGGGGAAAATAAAAACCTAAGACTAAACTAAGGCCTAGGTTGAACACACATGCCACCTAAACTAATCCTAATCTAAAAAGGGCGCGCAGACCCTTGGAAGGAGAGGATAAGGATGGAGGGGAGTATTCATTAGCATTAATTTAAAAGCCCATACGTGGACAGCGCCAGTTTTGGCGGGGCAGGTAAGAAATAGAGGTATCTATTTAGAATTTTGGCTAAATTTAGTTTGCTTGGAAAATTTGGAAGTTGGAGACTTGCCAACCCAAGTGGAGGTGGCGTGGAAAATGAGGAGAAAGGCAAGCCTTTAATGCATTAATTGTTTTTGGGTCCTCGCGACCAACTTGCCTTGGAAACAGCATGAGGGAATTTTGATTTTCATTTTTGTTCATTCGAGCTTTTGCAAAGTTGCTCTGCATTCGGTTTCTTGGTCTGGTTCAGTCGAACCAGCTCTTGCATTTGACATTCTCTTGGAGGTTTTGAGGCTGTTGATCAGCCAAGAAGAAGGAAGAAAGTGCTGGGAATATTGTGTTGCCGTTGTGGAAGAAAAAACGCGGCAAAACGAAGCTTTCTTTCGAGTTCTGGAAAAGAGATTACACAGGCATGTTAAGCCCTTCTCTTTTAAAAATTTGCTTGATTTAAATGTTTCATTAAAACAACCCTGCTCTTGGGTTGGGATTGCTTGATTTTTTTGAGATTGATTTGGAAATGGATTTGTTGATTCTTGCCTTCTTTTTTTTTTTGGAAAAATGATAAGAAAACTTTGGTTGCTCGGCTTGATTTGTTGTTGTTTAATTGGTTTGAATGGAATGGGAATTCCCGTTGTGGTTGCTGACAGTGTTGTTGTAGAAAAAGAAATAACATTTTCTTTCTCTGTACATGTGGTATGGAGTGGACAGGCTGTAAAAATTTTTCCTTATAGTGTAATCGTTCTCCTTGATGTTGTGCTTGGAACTGCTATTACATGTGAAAAAAAGATGGAATTTCAGTCGTGTTTTTGTTTGCTATGATATGGGTTTCTCCTTTCTTGCTGTCATTTTTGGAAATAACGGGGTACAGTCGTCCCCTTGCTGTTGTGGTTAATCCGTCCTTGCATTGAATGGTTGGAAACACTTCCACGACGTGCTGGTTTGTTGACAGTATGGTGTTTGAAATAGATGTTTTATAGGATCAGTACAGGCAGTATGAATTGTTTATTGTTGTGTGATTGTCTTTTGTCACATGAACTTTTGAGATAAAATGGTGAAGGCATTTGTGAAGCGGCTTGACGTTGTTTCTGTACTGAAGTTTCATTGAAGGAAAAAGATCTTTTTGTTTGCTATATGCTGTTTGGAATTAAAGGAATACCATTTCTTTTGGGCTTCATGGAATGGGTATTCACTGTTTACAAATTTTATATCCTGAACTGGTAACTTTACCTTTCTGGAAAGCTGAGAGAGAGCTCTATCTGATGGTGCCATTTCCAGAAATCCTTGAGTGCTTTAAAATCAAAAAATGTGGACTGAGGCACAAGAGAGGCAAGAACACAAGGAGTTAGCCACAAAAAATGAGCTGGGGCACATTTTGGATAACATTACCGTTCATGATGTTGTAACTGTAGAAATGAAGATAAATATGTTAAGACACATCTTTTGATCTTAGAGGAATGTGTTGCTGATCTGGACCCTTGTTTGTTGTAACTTGATACTTGGGACAGAAGTTATTATTGTTTGTGTGATTGCTAATGAGACAACAAACTTGTCGTATTCTTGATGAACTCTATTCGTTGATTCACAGCACGCCTTGAATCAATTCCATTGATCTAAGGTATGTTGTGGCCTTCTTATGATCGCTTTGTTGATTTACTTTTAAACCAGACTGAAGGTTGATATAAATGTTGCAGCACCTGATTTCAGGTATGAATATCTGGTACGATGCCAATGAAAAATGTTCGATTCTCGAACCACACACCGTTATAACGCTAGACAGCATAAGACGATAAGGGCCTGGATGCAAGTGGCACATGTATGTGGAACTTAAGACGAAATGTCCTACTTAATGTTGAATATGACTGTTAGGCGGAAAGACTTGATATGGAAACTAGTTAATTAAATATTAGGGGATTAAACCCTAACCTACCCCTAAGTTTTATCTTATACCCTAACTACTATCCTATATGGATTTTAAATTTCATAAGGGAGAAAATAGATATAAATTCCATTAACCTATGAACTAGGCAAATGAACTAGATATGGACAATTAAAATCCTAGACTAATCCTAACCTAAGGAAGGTGACGCATAGACCCATGTGGATGGAAATGATAAGGGGGGAAGGTAAGAAATTTAATGGGACAGTAAATGAAGCCCTTACATGTACAGCGCCAAGATTGGCAGGAACAAAGAAAAGTTGGAGGCATCCAACTGGCTTAGAAACTAAATGGAATTTATATGCAAATTTGAAATTTGGAAACTCACCCACCCGAGTCGGCGGTGGCGTGAGGAATGAGGAAAGTCAGTGCATTCAATGCATTAATTATCTTGGTCTTAGCGACCAGCTCGCCTTGGAAAGAGGATAGAGGAAAAAGGAAAATTGTTGTTGCTGTGTGCATTTGGATTTTAGTTGCTCTACATTTTGTTTCTCCATGGTTCTGTCGAACAAGCTGTGTTTTGATTATTATCTCTGTTCTTTGGAAAAACAAAGGCTATTCTTAATCCTGTGGAAGTTAGTGACTGATTGGAAAGCCTGGACGAGGACGTCGTGGAGAGAAACAACTCCAGTGGGAGCGGTTTTCTTCGAGCCACAAGAAAAAATAACAGGCATGGTAAGCCCTTCTCCTTAAATCGCTTGCTTTTGCTTAATAGTCTCATTAAAACAACCCTACTCTTATGATGGGGGTTTTGGTTATTTGATTTGGCTGTTACGTTGAGATGATTTCGAGTTGAGTCGTTTTCTTTTGCTGTACACAGCTTGAGCATTCTTTGCATAATGATTAAGTTGAATACACTATCCTTGCTGTGTGGTTCGTTTTGGCAGTGTTGGGTATTCGCTTTATTACTATTTTGGGTTGTGCTAATAAATACATTAGCTAAATGATTATCACTTCTGAGTTCTGAGCATTCTTGCGAAAATGAAAAGATGAGATGATTTGTATGTTTGGTTGAACTATCCTTAAAAGAATGAACACGACTTGGGTATTCTCGGGTGTTTGAAGAAAATGATTGTTCTTCTTATTGAAATCATTAATGAATTATGTTTTCTCTTTGCTGCTTCAAAATCTGAAGGTAATGGGAAAGAGGATTTTATTGTGCATTTTGGATGCGGTTTGATCTTCTAGTCTGAACTGTCATCATAAAAACGAACATGGCTTAGTGTTTCTGTGCAAATGAATGAAACAAATGAGATTTGGCTTGCTGTTGAGATTGTTTTGACTGTACCTTGCTTGCGCATCTATTACCCTATGCGGGTTTGCATTGATAAAGGCATTGTTAGGCGAACATTGTATTTCTGAGTTCAGTGTGTGAAAACGTTTGGGAAAAACAAAGCTGTGGTGATATTAATAGACTATTATGCGAGTTATAATTCCTTGATGTTTTTTTTATTTGCATAAAACACGGGTTCCCTAGGACAGTAAGGTTATTGTAGCATCTTACTTTGTTGTACTAATTTGATATGGTATTCTGCCTACTGGTTCTTTTGGTACTAATGTTTATAGACCAATTGCAATGAACTCTGGTCAATTTTATGGAAATGTAATAGTAGTTTTCAATTACTGAATATAGTACTCTGAATGAATTATACTATTGGAGTACGTTTGCTCTAAATAAGAGGTATTTGGCTAGACAGTAGAAGAGGTGATATGATCTTTCTCCCTTATATTCGATAATTGATTTTCGTTTATTTCTCTTTGGATTGTTATCATTGATTGATATCACATATGGATTAAAACTTCTAGTACAACTATGAGGAAAAGAAAGAGAGTGTGAATGGATAATTTGAATTAATGATCATTTTTCTCTCATACAGTTGGAAATCTATAATTGTTATGGAACGAATTTCGTACTGCTTTGGTTAAGCATTGGTATTTAATTGTTGTTTGCTTGTTCTCTTCAGCGTTTGATTGCTTGAAATCAGATGAGTTGTATGAAGGAAGGGACAATAATTCGGTTTAGATTTTAGTTAAGATCTATCTTTTGAATTCATAACTATTGTAAGAGAATGGAATTGATAGCATTTATGTTAGAACTGCAGTTGCATAGTTGTGTTTTTAGTTCTTACAGATGTTTGTAATCTGGAACTGTTGAAGGAAATTACTTCTTGTAATAATTATTTGGGAAAGAGGGCACTAATCCTTTGTCTGATTAGGAGGGTTATTAGATGATTGAGTTGATATGATGTTCATCTTTTTTGGTATTTAATTCTTGAATGATGTTCATATTAACGTTTCATTAAAGCAGGGTTCTTTTATTGAGACAGTTAATTAAAAGCACCTCATTTTAAAGACAAGTGCTTAATATGCTCAGTTCAATGAACTGACCCGTGCAAGTAATTTTGCAGATGAAACTTGAGTATAAATGAAGACATGGTTGTTTTCCTATACTTCTTTGATTAACTGAAGATGGATTGTATTGATAGCTATTACTCCTCCATGAGGAAATGAGAAAGGAAGAAGTTACATTCTTCTATCTTTATGAGTTGTAAAGTTGTTTGATATAAACAAAGTCCAGTCGTTTGGACTGGAAAATGTATAGATTGTAAATCTGATGGATTAATACAAGTAAAAGTGTGATATTTTCAATAACTGTATCAGTTTGATATTGTTGAATAAGTTTGAGAATATAACATTATTCCTTGACTTGGAATTATTCAAATGTTAATGGATGAATTTAAAAGGAAATAACATCTATTCTTTACCTGAATGCAACTTTTACGTTGAAATGTACAATTAGTTCATACTTGGGTTAAGATGAATTTTGAATTGACATTAAAAAGATTTAGATAAACACGAAATCCTAATTGGAAGGTATTCGGGATTAGTTTGAAAGCTAAGGGATATCAAATAACTTAGGGGTAGCCAAACCTTCTATTTGGACTCCGTTAATAGCCTCGAATGTTTAAATTTGGAAAATAAAGATATGGGAAATCATATCTATTATTAACAGACCTTAACTAAGTAAGGTTAAGGAGGATAAATGAATAAATTCATTTAGAATTAGACCTCGTTTAAATGACGTTTAATAAGATGGAATTCTGAATTTGTTTACAGTTGTGGAAAAACTTGGTTAAGTTTAATAGGTTAAACTTATTAGGTTTATCGATAATGGACTGATTAGTCCAAAGAATAAGAAAGGAACCAAGAAGTGAATATGCAACCCTTTGGTATGAAGGAGGAGATGCGTATTAAGCCAGAAGACAGATTAAGTCTCTCTTAACTACATACAACTGTAACAAGAACAAGGATAAAGGATCAGCATGGCTGCTGAAAGTTGATCTTAAATACTAAGATTATAACCAAATCACAATTGAGCTGGATGTGTACCCTCAATGAGAGGATTCCGTAGGACATTGACATACGCCAGCTACAATATGGTGTCTTCATGAAGGCAGGGCCTTCATGACGACACAATGTTATAGCTGACATATTACAATGCCCTTCCGAATTAAATCATCAAGTTTACATAAGCTGGATAATAAGTTCTTGGCTGGGGATAAAAATGTGATCACATATATGGAGTGACTTCGGAGGACTAAGGGTAACTAGACACACGGAGTTGTCTAGGAACGACACCGTATGTCTGCGTATCTTTAGTTACCATGAGTAACTTCCTATACTCGTTCATATTGCTAGTTGAGGTTAGAGTTTGACCTTAAATGGAAGGACTGGTAGAGACCAGGAAAGACCATTCTAGATAACAGATGAAGTGAGGTGAAGGACGTATTCCATTGGTGTGTATCACATCTAGGAATATGATCATGCAAAGCATGTGAAAATCTTTGGCCAAAGTATTGCAAGTGTTGGTTGCGTTGTCCTAATCACCTAGTTTAAGATGTAGGATGTTAGATGAATATCAGTAACATATATTCAGATAGGCTTCTTAAATGGATCACTTCGATAACCAGAAACGGTAAAAGAACCATATATATTCATTATACTATGCATGAATTAACATGAAGGATCAGTAAGGTACCGAGTCATAAAATGAGAGATCGCTGAAACTTCGAGCCATAAAGTGGGAGGTCAGTAGTTCTTCGGGTCATTTACAGCAGCATATGGTATTTATTATATGATTGAATGGCACTGAATGTGTGTTCCATATTGAAAATATGTGAACAGAGAACATTAGTTTTAAAATGAAATTGTGTGATCCAAACTGCATTAATTGGACAGAGAACAATTATTAAAACTTGAATGTGTGTTTGAATTATATAATTCATAACATGGAACATTGTATATAAATAAAAAAAAATTCCCTTGTTCTAGTATCTTAAAATGGGGATGTTACATCTTGGTTTGAAATGAGCCAAATTTGGCTTTTACATTGCATGGGTCGAGCCCAGGATACAGAAACGTACAAAAAGTGGGAGCCCATTCCTCATTGACTATAAATGCATTAAATTAGCATGGAGGACCTTACAAACCCATATCCTGCCATTTTTGACCGAATTGGAGGAGAATGCGACCCATTCTGAATTAAATTTGGTCGCTGAAATGTCACTTCTAGCCATGAACGTGCGTCAGAGCCGTTTCTTAACTTTCTCTCTCCAAATTGAACCAAAATTCAATATTGACCCCAGAATCATGTAGAGACATTTTATAAGATCCTCCAATGATATAAAGAACGTGCAAATCCAAGCTCTGGATCGAAAGATATGGCAATCTGAAGATTTAGGGCACAAAATAGGCAAAAATGGGTTTAAATTTTTTTTCCCGCGCTCCGCCACTTGGATGACACGTGTTGGTTGCTGATTGGATTTACGGGCAATTCTCGGCTACTTTCCTGTACCCGCGGGTTTTCCTTTGGCCCGTTTTGACCTTTTGTAACTTTCTGGAACAAAATTTCCACTTTTTCCCCGCATCCACCCGCCACTTGGGACTTACGTGGCATGATCTGGTTAGAGGACAGGGGTGCGGGGTCATCCTTTACCTTTTAGTTTTTGGCCAAAACTTTTGAAAAAATTTCTAATTCCTCCCTGAGCTCTCGCACTCCCCCTTCTCCTTAGGACATGTGTCCTCTTTTTATTAGCTCGGGCCAACGCTTTAAACCTTGCCCTTTGAAATTGTCTGGAACGTGTTCCCTGGTGACACGATGGCGTTTCCTAATTCGTCCGCGGGCCTGCCAAATATTCGCGCCCTTCGTTGTCCCTTTGTCTCGACTGTCCCAGTGCAAAAGTTCCCTGCACCGACACATCTGGGCGGTTCGCGTCCTTCGCGTCCTCACTTGGCTCACATGTCCCAGACCTTATCTCGCTCAGCAGTTAGTCAATTTTGCTTTTACCTTCAGCCGGTTCGCTCCTTTTTGCACGTCCCGTGCGTCCCCACGGCCCAACTATTCCAAGTGCTGCCTGGGCCACCAGGAGGCTTTTCGGCCGGTTCATGTCCTGACGTCCCAACTGTCCCAAGGGCTGCCTGGACTAGGACTTAGCCAATTTTCATGATTTTTTTTGGCCCAAGCTTGTTTTTTGCAACTTTCTCACCCTTTTTTAGAACTTACTCCTTTCTTCTTGGATAGGAGAGTTAGAAAAATTCTGAGGGGACCCTAGAAACATGATTTTTTACCTTGAATCAATCTATTTTCCTGGGACTTGAGTATTCTTATGCATGTTATCAAAATTTACCCTGGGGGTGAATTTTGGATAATAATTTGGTGACTCAGCGGGGTTACGTGCCTACTAAGTAGAAGATACCAGTTGCCTGAAACAGCCCATTGGGCATGGAGTCATCAAATATTCTGTTTAGAACCCCGACTGACTCAGAATGTGTAAGGAGGAAGATGGAATATCACCTGATGGGAGTAAGGATTGTACAAAGCATCTCCATGGACAGCAAGCTGTGCCAAAGCACTTACGAAAAACAAAACTAACCTATAGCAAAACAATGTGCACAAGCACTTGGAGGAATGAAAATCTAATCTAATATTTACAAAGGTAGTGAATTTACTCTCTAGAAGCAACGCTTGAGATAGATTCCATTTACAGGAATCTGCAGTTCTTCACCATCCAATGAGGCCAATTGGAAAGCATTGTTGTTCTTGCACTTCGTGATCATGTATGGGCCACTCCAAATGGCATCAAATTTTGAATGCCTTCTCGGTTTTGCTCTATCCACATCCCATTTCAACACTAGATCTCCAACTTGAAAAGATCTATCCTTGGCCTTCCTATCAAAGGTCTTCTTGATCAAAGCTTGATCCTTTTCCATTGCTTGGGATGCCTGATTTCTGATCTCTTGCAGCTCCATCAACTCTGCATACCTCACCTCCATGGGCTCAAATTCAAGCAACTCCAGCTGCTTCATGAGTTCCAATGTTGGCAACTCAAGTGACATGGGCAAGATTGCCTCTCTTCCATAGACAAGTTTGAATGGAGAGTTACCTGTGGATCTTTTGGGAGTTATCCTATCAGCCCATAAGGCTGATTTCAATTTGGTATGCCAAGACCTCTGATTCTCATCAAGAGTCCTCCTAATGATCCTCAACAAGTTCTTGTTTGTAGACTCAGCCTGGCCATTACCTTGAGGGTAATAGTTTGATGAAGTGCTTAGGTAGATACCGTTCTTGACAGCCCACTCAGTCACCTTAGATCCAATGAATGCCAATGCATTATCAGAGATTATTGTAGCAGGTACACCAAATCTGGTTGTTATCCCCTCATAAAATTCTAAGATGCTAGACTCATTTGCCTCTTTGAGTGCTACTGCTTCTGTCCATTTGGTGAAGTAGTCTGTGGCTGTCAAAATCCATTTGTGCCCTTGGCTTGAATTGGGATTAATGACTCCAATGAAGTCCAAACCCCATTGCATGAATGGCTGGTCAACTGAGATTGGATGTAATGGAAGGGCAGCAAGTCTCTCTTTTCCTGTGAAGAATGCACAATTCTTACACCTCTTGATCCATGCATAGCAATCACTGAAGATTTTAGGCCAATAATAACCAGCCTTCATGATTTTTAGAGTTGTCACTCTTGGTGCAAAATGACCACCAGCTGGTCCACCATGGAACTCTTCCAACACCCTTTGAATCTGATTTGTGCTAATGCATCTCAGCAGCACTCCATTCACATCTTTCTTGAACAAAACTCCATCAACAATGGCATACGGGATAGCCTGCAATCTGAAGTGTCTCCTTTGGGTCTTGTTCATCTCCGGAGGGCATAGGCCTGTGCCTAGGAAGTGTATAATGCCTTGGGTCCAGCAAGGAGTGGGGGCAGCATTGTCTTCTTCTTGATTGCCACTTGGCTCATGGCTGTCCTGGACTGTCAAAACAGCCTCTTCTTCATTGCATACTTCTTTTTGCTTCCCCAAAACCAGCTGCTCACACAATCCTTTCCCTCTTACCAGCTTGGTGATCTTGATCTCAATGTCATACTCCATGACACAGGTGATCCAACCTGCCCTTTTCTCATTCAAATCCTTGTTGAGGAGGAAGTCCTTAACCCCAGCATGTGAGACCAGCAACTGGACCTTGTTGTTTGAGACTAAATGCTTGAATTTCTTCAAGCTTCTGATTACTGCAAGTACATGCTTCTCAATAAAAGAGTACCTCACCTCATAGTCATCTAGGCTCTGGCTGAAGAAGGCAATTGGCTGCTCATCATTATCCTTGTTCTGCTGTACCAAAATGGCAGAAATAGTGTCATTACCTCCAAATGCATAGAGGATGAAATCCTTGGAGAATTCTGGGTTGATGAGAGTTGGTGCTTGGGAGATAGCTTCTTTGATTGCTTCAAAACTCCCTTTTCCTTCTGCTATCCACTTGAAAGCCATGCTCTTCTTTAACATTTTGGTGATGGGCTTAACAAGGGCTGCAAAATCTGGGACAAACCTCCGAACAAAGTTTATCCTTTCTTGTGGCTTGGCAATGGTAGTGCTCTTATGGCTTCAATCATCTCTGGGTCAATTGCTAATCCTTCCTTGGAGAAAATATGGCCAAGGAGTTTTCCTTCATGTGTAAGAAAGATGCACTTCTTAGGATTCAAAGACACTCCAAATCTCCTGCACCTTGTGAAGACTTGCCTCAAATGAGAGAGGTGGTCTGCTACATTTTTAGAAAAAAAAGTGATATCATCAAGGTAAATCAACACCACATTGTTAATCAAACCTTTGAATGCCATGTCCATTGCCCTTTAAAAGGTGGCACCAGCGTTGGACAGCCCAAATGGTATTTTCCTGTATGCAAAAGTTCCCCATTTGGTTGTGAAGGCTGTCTTGAACTGGTCCTCTTCCTTCACTATAATCTGATTTTAGCCTGAGTAGCCATCAAGTAGTGAAAACCTCTCGGAACCAACCACAACTTGCAAGATCTGCTCCATGGAAGGGAGTGGGTAATGGTCCTTGAGAGAGGCTCTTTTCAAGTCTCTAAAGTCAACACACAATCTGATCTCTCCACTCTTCTTTCTGACTGGAACTAAGTTGGCAACCCAACTAGAATGCTTGATTGGGAATATGATCCTTGACTCAATCAGCTTGTCCAATTCTTTCCTCATGAGAGGCTCTATGTGTGGATTGACTGGTCTTTGTTTCTACCTGACAAGCTTAGTATTTGGATCTAATTCGATGGTATGCTGAGCTAAGTTGGGATTGAAACCTTTCAAGTCTTCATAGCTCCAAGCAAACACGTCAGGGAACTCTTGACACAGCTGTATGAACTCATACCTTTCTTGTTCAGTTGTCATCCTTCCAATTTGCAATGGTTTATTCTCTTCTACCAAGATGGATACTGAATCCTTTCTCTTGACCTGAATGTTTGCTTTCTCCTTTCTAAACTGATCATTAGGGTTAAAAATGGACTCCAAAGTGATAAGTCCCTTGGGTAGCTTGTTAGTTCTCAGCTGTACCACCTGGTCACCATACTGCTGTTCCAATTTTTCTTGATTCTTGGCTGAGAACTCATCTTCTTCTTGCAAGAAATGGATGATTTACCGGTCATTCTCAAACACTTGCCAAATAACATTATTATCTAGCACTGAAGGCCTCACAATCATGTGGATGTTTGGCTGTACCTTGTCTTGTTGAATGCTTTCCACAATGTCAAAGGCTACCCCTACTGCTGCAAGCCTGTCAGCAGCTTGATTCTCTTTCCTAGGAATGGATTTGATGCCAAAACTTTCAAAATCTTCCATGAGGTCCCACACCCTGTTCTTGTAGCACTTGAGTAGATCATTTTCGGTAGCATGCTGTCCCTTGACCTGATTTACAATCAATTCACTTTCACTAAAGACTTGCAAGTTCTTTATTTTCTTCCTTATTGCCCAATGCATCCCTTGCACCAAGGCTTCATATTCAGCAGTGTTATTAGAGCATGCAAACTGAAATCTAAAAGATAAATAGTACTATATTCCTTGAGGTGAAACAAGCATAGCTCCACCTCCTACACCTTGTCTACTCCTTGATCCATCAAAAAACAACTGCCATACCTCATTGTCATCTTTGTGGTTTGGCTTGGTGATGCTAGGAATAGGCTGATTTTCTTCGTGTATGCAATAGACCCCTAGCTCAGATTCTTCCACTTATTGATAAGGATCAAAAGCATGTATCTTGTTTGCCCATTCATCAAGAGTTAGATCTGGGATGTTTCCAACCTTAGTTTCAGCTTCATCAGTGCTTGGGTGATCTTCTTGATCAAATGTTGAGCAATTGGCATTAATCTAACTTGGAGTGTAAGACTCAATGTGAAAGTTTGCAATAGGTTCCGACCTGATTGTAGCCTTAGTTCCATACCTCGTTCTGAATAGCATGTGTGACCAATCAGCAGAAAAATATCCCCCAATCTTGGCTATGAAGTCCCTTGACAAGCATAGCGCAAAGAGTGGTGGAAGGTCTATGACTGATACATCTTGTAAAAAAACAATGTTTGGGCATGCATGCAAGGTAAGACTCAAATTTCTAATCACCCAACTGTTGCTACTGTTGTCCCATCTAGCTGCACTACCCCTTTGGATATGGTTTCATACTGGAGCCCTAGCTGATCAGCTATTTGTTTAGGCATTACTGAGCTACTTGCCCCAGAGTCTATCATGAAATTGTGCACTAGCTAATTTCCAATGATCAATGAAACATAGAAAGGAGGGGGCTTCAACATTTTACCTTGCTATCCTCCATGATTTCCCTCAGGCTAGGTAGCATTTGTAAGCACTTTGTCTTGCATCTGAACTTGCTGATTTGAAGTTGGCCAGTCCTTCATGGCAGCTTGCAATAGATCCCTTTGGCCTGGGATAGATAGGGATTCCCACATCGATATATTGACGTTTGTCTTCTTCATCTAATCAATGATGTTGAATGGGGATGAAGGATCTCTTTGTTGTCCCTTGGTTTGCACATTCACTCCTTGCATGTGGGCAGCAATAACTGGTATTTGAGTTGGCCTAGGCGCTGTTCTTGGCTGCCCTTGTGCATTTGAAATTGGATTTTGCTTGCCAATCATTTGTGGAGCCATGGAAGGTTGTGGATTGGTTGGGGCTAATGGATGTTCTTCACCCAAATTCCTTCTCTTTGACCTTGTGTTGGCTGCAACACCTTGAGAAACTGCCTGGTTCATGCCAAAAAAATCCTCTGCTTGCCAATTTACCAATGTGGTGCCATTTGGGGCTGATTGCTGTTGGAATGTTTCTTGTTGGTGGTTGTTTCCTTGACTGCCCTCACCCTCTACACCAGTAGTTGTCACCATCAATGCTTGATTCAAAGCACCATTGAAGCACATGGATTGGTTATGAGGCTCATTGCATGGAAAACACCAGTCATACTCCTGAGCAATGTTGTTTTGTGTTGGCACTAATGCCTTAGAGGCAGATATGGCATTTGGATTATAGGGCTAGAATGGTCTATTGGCAGGAGGCCTTGTTTGATTCATATTTGCAACTGGATTAGGTGGCCTTTGTGGCTGGTATGGCTGCCTATTAGGCTGAGCTTGGGGTTGATAAGAAGGTCGAAAACCTTGGGCTTGTTGCCTTTTGAGAGTAACCAGCTCATTGCCTAGGTTTTGCAATTTCTTGATGACTCCTTGAAGCTCATTTTGGGCACTTGGAGATGAAGTGGAAGCTTCATTTGAACTCTGATTTCTAGGAGTGTGAGAAGGAGCCAAACTAGGTGCTTGGTTGATGTTTGGGCTCTCTAAACTCGGAAACATTGGCATGGGAGGTCTAGGGGCAAGTTTGCCAGCTTGGATCAAACAATTTTCAGCCCTAGTGGTAATGCTATAAGCCATAGGGATAGTTATGCCTCCCATGGACTGAATCAACATAGAAATATCAGAATTTAAAGCTATGAGATAGTAGAGAAAAGCACCTTCTACGGTTGGCCTGACTGCCACTGTAATTCTCTCCCAAGTCTTTTGAAATCTGAAATTGAAATCAGTCAGCTGCTCATTGGGAGCTCTCTTGATGGTTGTCAGCTGCTCCAAAAGAGACAAGTTGTCTCCCTTCTCTCCAAATTGCTCATGAAGTGCTATACATAGCTAATTCCAATTTGTGATAGAACCAGCTCCAAGGCTTCTAAACCATTGCAATGCTTTCCCCTTGAATGAAGATGCCAAAAACTTGACAGCCACTTGCATCTCATTGATCTCATGAATTATACAAAGGTTAGCAATATCTTTAACATGATCACCTGGAGTAGTCTGATTTTCTCCAGTGAAGTAGGGAATGTTCTTCAAGGCTGCAATAGGAATTGGATGTTGTGCATTGAGGGCAAGTGGGCTGCTTCCTGTGAAGTTGACATAGGGGTTGTTTTGTGCCATTCTAATTGGTCTTAAAACCCTTGTTGACTGAATGAAAGGCCTACCAGGTGGAGGAGTTGAGAGAGTTCTGTTTGGTGGAGATGGAGATCTTTGAATCCTTCTTCCTCTTTGCCTTCTTCTTGGAGATAATTACAGGTATTCAAACAACACTTCTTCTTCTCCAACTCTTGACCTTGTTGTGACTCTTCTCATGAGTTTTCAGGCCTGCACTACTGAAACCAGTTGACTCTTCCCCTTGGAGTCACTAGATATGCAAATAATAGCTCTTTTCAAGCAAGAAAATCATAGAAAATGCACATCAACTTTGCTGTGATAAAAAATAAGACCTCTAGTGTCCCACCGGGCGTGCCAAAAACTGTTATTGCAAAATCACAGCACCCCTGGACGCACATCAGGCTTCTAGGTTGATGTTTCAAGCATCCAGTGTGATTGCACAACATGGAAACCTCTCTCCAAGTGTGGGACTTGTGAAACTGAGAGAGGAATCTCCAGATTAGAGGCTGGTTCCTCAAATTCCTCTGATTTAGATCTATATTTGCACAACTACAGAGGTTCAGATCCTAATCCTACTCTAAATTGCAAGGAGACAGGGATAGAAATGTAAAAATTGAAACTAACTAAAGATGGTGATGCACCAAAAAGGAGTGGTGAATATTTTTGTCATGCAAATAGACACAAACCAAAGATTACAACATAAAACATACACAAGCTGATAAGATATAATTTAGGGTCTGAAATGAAGTAAATAATACAAACAAAGGACTGAAACTATTCACAAAGCTTGCATTATCATTACCAATGTCAAAACCGCTGCATTACAACCTCAGACAGGTAAAAAATTGTTACAATCTTTGAAGAGGTCTGATTCTTACAACAATCACTTGTTGGAGGTGAAAGAAGAAGATTGTTATGCCAAAAAATGTTCCCCCCTTAGAAATGAGCCAAAACTAGCTTTTACATTACATGGGTCGAGTCTAGGAGAGAGAAAACATACAAAACGTGGGAACCCATTCCTCATTGACTGTAAATGCATTAAATCAGCATGGAGGACCTTACAAACCCATACCCTACCACTTTTGACCAAATTGGAGGAGAATGCGACCCATTCTGTATTAAATTGGTCGCTGAAATGTCACTTCTGGCCATGAACACACGTTAGAGCTATTTCTTAACTTTCTCTCTCCATACTAAACCAAAATTCAAGATTGACCCCAAAATCATGTAGAGAATTTTATAAGCTTTCTAATGATATAAAGAACGTGCAAATCTGAGCTCTGGATCGAAAGATATGGCGATCTAAAGATTTAGGGCACAAAACAGGCAAAAATGGGTTTTGAAAATTTTTCCCGCACTTCGCCACCTAGACGACACGTGTTGGGCACTAATTGGATGAGAAATTCTCTCTCCTTCCCTTACCCATGGGTTTTCCTTGAAATTTTTGACTTTTTGTAATTTTTGGAAAAAAAATCATTTTTTTCCCCACGTCCCCGCCACTTGGGACACGTGGCATGATCTGGTTGGAGGACAGGGGCGCGGGGTCATCCTTCACCTTTTAGTTTTTTGGCCAAAACTTTTACCAAATTCTCTAATTCCTCCCCGAGCTCTGCATTCCCCTTCTCCTTAGGACACGTGTCCTCCTTTTATTGGCTCGGGCCAATGCTTCAAACCTTGCCCTTTGAAATTTTAGACGTTTTCCCTTGTGACACATGGCGTTTCTTGATTCATCCGCGGGCCTACCGGCTTTTCGCATCCCTCGCATCCCTTTGGCCCGGTTGTCCTGAACTGTCTGGTACAAATTCCTCCAATCCACCCGATTCGGGCTTCCCTGTCCCTCTTTGAGGCGAAGACACGTGGCGTTATTTGATTAGCTCTCGGCTCCTTCAGCTCTCCGCGTCCCACACATACTTCTGGCCCGATTGTCCTGGAATTTCTGGGACAGATTCTTCCAAACCACCCGAAATGGGCTTCCTTGTCCCTCTTCGCAGCCACTTCACCTTTTCGCGTCCTTCGCGTCCCCTTGGCCTGGATGTCCCAACCTTATCTACACAACAGTTAGTCGATTTTTCTTTTACCTTTGGCCGGTTCGCCCTTTCACGTCTCGCACGTCCCTATGGCCCAATTGTCTCAAGTGCCGCCTGGGCCGCCTGGAGGCTTTTCAGTCGGTTCACGCTCCGACATCCCAACTGTCCCAAGGACCGCCTGGACTAGGACTTAGCCAATTTTCATGATTTTTTCTGGCCCAAGCTTGTTTTTTGCAACTTTTTCACCCTTTTTTAGAACTTACTCCTTTCTTCTTGGACAAGAGAGTTAGAAAAAATCTGAGGGGACCCTAGAAACATGATTTTTGCCTTGAATCAATCTATTTGCCTGAGACTTGAGTATTCTGATGCATGTTATCAAAATTTACCCCGGGGGTGAATTTTGGACAACACCTTGCATTTACAACATCAAAGAGGTAGAAACCTGTTACAATCATGAAGAAGGTCTGATACTTGCAAAAATCACTTTTTAAAGGTGAAAGAAGAAGCTTGTTGTCCCAAAAAAATGTTCAACCAACAAAAAATGAGCCAAATCTGGCTTTTAGAACGCATGGGTCAAGCCCAGGAGAGAGAAAATGTGTAAAAAATGTGGGAGCCATTCCCCATTGAATGAAGATGCATTAAAATGGCATGGGCATCCTTATAGACCCATGCCCTGACATTTTTGGCCATGCTGAAGAAGAGTGCGACCCATTTTGCATTAAAACTGGTTGTTGAAACGTCATTTCTAGCCATTACCACGTGTCAGAGATGTTTCTTGATTTTCTCTCTCCAAAATGAACCAAAATGCAAAATTGACCATGGAATCATGTATAGAATTTCACCATCTTTCCATTGATATAAAGAATGTGAAAATCCGAGCTCTGGATCGAAAGATATGGCGATTTGAAAATTTAGGGCAAAAACAGGCCAAAATCGGATCGGCGGGCAAAAAGTTTTAATTTTTACCCGTTTGGTCTTTGGAAAAAAAATTAAAATTTTCCCCACGCTCCACCACTCCAGGTGCCACGTGGCATGTTCTAATTGGCTGTGGGCCCTCTAAGGGGAAATTTCCCACAAAAAATCCGCCGAGCCATAACTTGAAAAATATGAGGAGTTAGGAGGAAAACTTTACCTTTCTGGAAAGCTGAGAGAGAGCTCTATCCAATGGTACCATTTCCAGAAAGTTTTGAGTGCCTAGAAAACAAAATATTCTGAATGAGGCACAAGAGAAGGAAATATGTAAAGGAGTTAGCCACAAAATGAGCAGGGGGCACATTTGGGATAACACAACCCTTGGGGATGGAGTTGAGAATTGGCTCAGTGAAATGGAGAAGTAATTTGCAATAAGAAACTTCTCCTAGGAGACCAAAGCGATATGGGGAGCATATCAGCTTTCTCATAAAGCATCATCATGGTGGGATAACCGTAAGGTTGAGTTGAATATTGTCGAATTAGACATAACTTGGGATTAATTTAAGGGTTTCTTTAGGCAACGGTGGCTGCCTCAACTCTATTTTGATAGGAAAATGACTGAATTTTAGAACTGGTCGCAAGGAAGGCTGACGGTGACAGAATACTGGGAAGGGTTTAATAAACTCCTTAAGTATGTGCCGCAGTACCAAGCTGACGAGAAGTTTAGAATATGAAAGTTTATAATGGAACTAAATCTCATCATTAGTGGTGAAGTGGATGTCCACGATCCAACCACCATGGAAGGAGTTGTCGAAAAGGTAATAAGACAGGAACAGAAATTGAGAGCAATTTCTACTCATAGGGAAGAGATAAGGAAGAAGATTCCCAATTCTTCTTCATCTCTCGCACCCAAAAGGGGGCCTTGGAAAAGGTTTGGTGTGAAAAACAAAATTGTTGTAGATAACGACAAGAAATCTGTTATGAATAAACCTGCAAATAGTGTGCGGAGTAGTTTCGTAAAAGTTAGTGGCAATGGAAAAAAGTCCTATGGGAGCCAGAATGATAAATTCAAAGCTGGTAACAAATTTGAGCCTAGGAAAGGGCTAGTTGGAGGATGCTTCAACTGTGGAAAGGACCATTATGTGAGTCACTGTCCTCTGAAAAAGGATGATCGCGATCAGCAGCATAGGATACAAGCTGCGATGGCTAACAGACAAGCTGAAAAGCAAGTTACGCCTATAGAAGTTCCGGGTAAGTTATTCGGTACACCTGTAGTCATAATTTTTGATACTGGAGCCACTGAATGCTTTATTTCTACTAAACTTGCAATGAAATTAAAAAGAAAGGCTGAACGAATGGATAAGACATGGATAGTGCATTATGGGAATAATGTTGTCCATACAGTCGAAATGTGCCTTTTTGGGGCAATTCTTGACTTGCCCAGTTTCTCCACCGAAGTAGACCTATATGTCACTCCTTTAGGATCATATGATATCATTATTGGAGTTAACTGGTTGGAAGAACATAAGGTAAAGGTCAACTGTTATGAAAACCAAATTTGTTGTTTTGACGACTTGTAGAAAGCAGCAGTCATTCAAGGTGTAAAGCGTGAAGTTACAGTTAGGAAACTAATAGCTATGTAACTAAAAAGGGTTAAAAATAGAGGCTGCACCTTGTATGCAGTAAAAATAACAGAAAATGTTGAGGAGGATAATGATATCATGGAAAGATATCCATTATTAAGGGATTTCAGTGATGTATTTCCAGAGGAATTACCAGGTCTTCCACCCAAACGAGAGTTTGACTTTGCAATAGAAATCAAGCCAAGAACTGAACCCATATCTAAGGCACCTTATAGAATGACCACCCTCGAGTTGGTAGAGCTAAAGGCTCAATTACAGGAACTTTTGACTAAGGGGTTGATAAGACCAAGCGTCTCACCATGGGGAGCACCGGTAATTTTTGTAAAGAAAAAGGATTACACATTGAGACTGTGCATTGATTATAGAATGTTGAACAAGGCAACTATTAAGAATTGATACCCACTTCCTAGGATTGATGATCTGTTCAACCAGATGCGTGGAGCATCATTCTATTCAAAAATAGATCTTCGATCTGGGTATCATCAGCTGAGAATAAAGGAAGAATATATTCATAAAACAGCTTTTAGAACAAGGTACAGGCATTATGAATTCACGGTGTTACCTTTTGGGTTGACAAATGCACCTGCCGCCTTCATGAATCTGATGAACAATATTTTTCAAGAATACCTAGAAAATTTTGTGCTTGTATTCTTAGACGACATTCTTATATACTCTAAAAATGTCAAAGAGCACTAAGAACATTTAAAGGTAGTGCTGGAAGTTTTAAGAAAGAGGAAGTTGTATGGTAAACTATCTAAATGTTCCTTTTATGATGCAGAGGTGCATTATTTGGGACACGTTATAAGCAAGAACGAAATAGCTGTAGACCCTTCAAAGATCACAGCTATAACTGAGTGGCCTGTGTCTAAGAACGTGCATGAAGTAAGAAGCTTCATGGGCTTGGTAGGATATTATAGAAAGTTCATTAAGGATTTTTCAAAAATTGTTGCCCCAATCACTTCACTGCAAAAGAAGGATAAGAAATTTGTCTGGACTGAAAAATGTGAATCTGCCTTTAAAAATTTAAAGGAACAGTTAACTGCAGCACCTATTTTAACTATACCAGATCCAAATGGAAATTTTATGGTTGTAACAAATGCATCGGGAGAATACCTTGGAGGTATTCTGTTATAGAATGACCATGTTATAGCTTATGAAAGCAGAAAGCTTAAGTTACATGAACAAAATTATGCTCCACATGACCTAGAGCTTGCTACCATTGTACATGCACTTCAAATGTGGAGGCATTACCTTTTAGGAAAACCTTCTGAGTTAAAAACTGACCATCTGGGGTTGAAGTATATTTTTACTCAGCCAAATTTGAATGCAAGACAGCGAAGATGGTTAGAATTTATGTCTCAGTATGATTTTGATATAAGCTACATCAAAGGGAAGGAAAATAGAGTGGCAGATGCTTTGAGTCGAAGGAAGCACATCTCTGCTTTTATAACGTTAAGAACTCAGTTTAAGGATGAGGTGAAAGATGCCTTGGAATCAGATCCTTATTTCCAGCAAGTTAAAATAGCACTTGCTGCAGACCCAAAGGATGTGAGGTATAAAGGATTTCACTTTGATAGTGAAGGAATTCTGAGGTTCGAAAACAGGGTCTATATACCCTTGGCAAATGATTTAAGAAGGAAATTGTTAACTGAATTTCATAATTCACCTTTTTCTGGACACCCTGGCATTACGAAAATGCTTGCTGATCTTAAGAAGCAATACTTCTAGAAGGGAATGAAAAAGGATGTGGTGGAATTTGTAACACACTGCTTGGAATGTCAGCTTGTTAAGGTAGAACATATGCATCCCGCTAGATTATTGTATCCCCACAGCGTTCCACAATACAAATGGCAAGTGATAACGATGGATTTCGTTCAAGGATTTCCTATGTCAAGGAATAAGCATGATATCATCCTGGTTGTCGTCGAAAAATTAACCAAAGTGGCACACTTCATTACTGGTAATTTAAAAGACAATGCACCAGTGTTAGCAAGAAGATTTGTACATGAAATTTTCAGATTGCATGGAATACCCGAATTGATCATATCGGACAGAGATCCAAGGATGACATCAAGGTTTTGGCAAACGCTTAATGTGGCCTTGGGAACTAAATTAAACTTCATCTCTGCTTAACATCCAGAGACGGATGGACAAACCGAGAGAGTCAATCAAGTTTTAGAGGACATTTTAAGAATGTATTTCATGGACCAGCAGTATAAATGGGAGGAATACCTTCCACTGGTTGAATTTGCCTACAATAATACATACCACGACTCTTTAAAAATGGCACCCTTTGAAGCATCGTATGGAAGAAAATGCAGAACCCCTGTTAGCTGGGACAACGTAGAGGACAGAGAGGTAATTGGGCCAGAAATCCTCAAGGAAATGGAACAACAAATCAAAATGATTCGGGAACATCTAAAGGAGGTTGCCAATAGGCAAAAGAGTTATGCAGACTTAAAGCAGGTTGATAGGAATTATAAACTTGGTGAGAAGGTCTTTCTTCGGGTTAAGCCAAAAAAGAGCTCAATAACTTTTGGCAAGGCTGCCAAGTTATCACCACGTTACGTGGGACCTTTTGAAATTGTTGAAATAATCAACCCTGTAGCTTATCGTCTAGCATTACCTCCTGCTTTATCACAAATGCATGATGTTTTTCATATTTCTTTGCTTAAGAAATACGTAACAGATTTATCACATGTGCTGAATTAGAATTCCTTGCAGGTCCAAGAACCAGGAATAATCATGATTAAGCCCATTCGAGTGCTAGGAACTCACCAGTTGTGCTTAAGAAATTACGAAGTGAATCAATGTAAGGTCCAGTGGGACTAGTTTAGTGAAGAAAGTGTAACTTGGGAAAATCTCGAAGATATGAGATCTACTTTTCCATACTTGTTTGATCGAAATTGAAATTCAAAAAATTGATAATTCTACCAAATTTAGACAATTATTGGTCTATTTTACAGTTATCTTAAAACACTGTTTTAAAGAGTGAATCTGTTTTTGGTATAAACTTATGAATGGAAGGAAAATAACTGAATTTTGTCCTAGAAACTCCTTGAATTGGTTAATTTGATCATCGGGACGATGATTCTTTAAGAAGGGAGGAATGTAACGCCTTGATTTTTGTAAGTTATCATGGTAGTTACCTTTCATGATGTTGTAACTACAGAAATGAAGATAAATATGTTAAGACACATCTTTTGATCTTAGAGGAATGTGTTGCTGATCTGGACCCTTGTTTGTTGTAACTTGATACTTGGGACAGAAGTTATTATTGCTTGTGTGATTGCTAATGAGACAACAGACTTGTCGTATGCTTGATGAACTCTATTCGTTGATTGAAAGCACGCCTTGAATCAATTCCATTGATCTAAGGTATGCTGTGGCCTTCTTATGATCGCTTTGTCGATTTACTTTTAAACCAAACTGAAGGTTGATATAAATGTTGCAGCTCCTGATTTTAGGTATGAATATCTGGTACGTAGATGCCAATGAAAAAGGTTTGATTCTCGAACCACACACCATTGTAATGCTAGACAAAATAAGATGATAAGGGCCTAGATGCAAGTGGCACATGTATGTGGAACTTAGGACGAAATGTCCTACTTAATGTTGAATATGACTGTCAGGCGGAAAGACTTGATATGGAAACTAGTTAATTAAATATTAGGGGATTAAACCCTAACCTACCCCTAAGTTTTATCTTATACCCTAACTACTATCCTATATGGATTTTAGATTTCATAAGGGAGAAAATAGATATAAATTCCATTAACCTATGAACTAGGCGAATGACCTAGATATGGACTATTAAAATCCTAGACTAATCCTAACCTAAGGAAGGGGACGCATAGACCCAAGTGGATGGAAAGGATAAGGGGGGAAGGTAAGAAATTTAATGGGACAGTAAATGAAGCCCTTACATGTACAGCGCCAAGCTTGGTGGGAACAAAGAAAAGTTGGAGGCGTCCAACTAGCTTAGAAACTAAATGGAATTTATATGTAAATTTGAAATTTGGAAACTCACCAACTCGAGTCGGCGGTGGCGTGAGGAATGAGGAAAGGTAGTTCATTCAATGCATTAATTATCTTGGTCTTAGCGACAACTCACCTTGGAAAGATGATAGAGGAAAAAGGAAAATTGTTGTTGCTATGTGCATTTGGATTTTAGTTGCTCTGCATTTTGTTTCTCCATGGTTCTGTCGAACCAGCTATGTTTTGATTATTATCTCTGTTCTTTGGAAAAACAAAGGCTATTCTTGAGCCTGTGGAAGTTAGTGACTAGTTGGAAAGCCTGGCCGAGGACGTCGTGGAGAGAAATAACTTCAGTGGGCGCGGTTGTCTTCGAGCCACAAGAAAAATTAACAGGCATGTTAAGCCCTTCTCCTTAAACCGCTTGCTTTTGCTTAATAGTCTCATTAAAACAACCCTACTCTTATGATGGGGGTTTTGGTTATTTGATTTGGCTGTTACATTGAGATGATTTCGAGTTGAGTCGTTTTCTTTTGCTGTACACGGCTTGAGCATTCTTTGCATAATAATTAAGTTGAATACATTGTCCTTGCTATGTGGTTCATTTTGGTAGTGTTGGGTATTCGCTTTATTACCATTTTGGGTTGTGCTAATAAATACATTAGCTAAATGAATATCACTTCTGAGTTCTGAGCATTCTTGTGAAAATGAAAAGATGAGATAAGTTGTATGTCTGGTTGAACTGTCCTTAAAAGAATGAACACGACTTGGGTATTCTCAGGTGTTTGAAGAAAATGATTGTTCTTCTTATTGAAATCATTAATGAATTATGTTTTCTCTTTGCTGCTTCAAAATCTGAAGGTAATGGGAAAGAGGATTTTATTGTGCATTTTGGATGTGGTTTGATCTTCTAGTCTGAACTGTCATCATAAAAATGAACATGGCTTAGTGTTTCTGTGCAAATGAATGAAACAAATGAGATTTGGCTTGCTGTTGAGATTGTTTTGACTGTACCTTGCTTGCGCATCTATTACCCTATGCGGATTTGCATTGCTAAAGGCATTGTTAGGTGAACATTGTATTTCTGAGTTCAGTGTGTGGAAACATTTGGGAAAAACAAAGCTGTGGTGATATTAATAGACTATTCTGCAAGTTATAATTCCTTGATGTTTTTTTTTATTTGCATAAAACACGGGTTCCCTAGGACAGTAAGGTTATTGTAGCATCTTATGTTGCTGTACTAATTTGATATGGTATTCTACCTACTGGTTCTTTTGGTACTAATGTTTATAGACCAGTTGTAATGAACTCTCATCAACTTTTTGGAAAGGTAATAGTAGTTTTCAATTACTGAATATACTACTCTGAATGAATTATACTATTGGAGTATGTCTACTCTAAATAAGAGGTATTTGGATAGACAGTAGAAGAGGTGATATGATCTTGCTCCCTTATATTCGATTATTGATTTTTGTTTATTTCTCTTTGGATTGTTATCATTGATTGATATCACGTTTGGATTAAAACTTCTAGTACAACTATGAGGAAAAGAAAGAGAGTGTGAATGAATAATTTGAATTAATTATCATTTTTCTCTCATATAGTTGGAAATCTATAATTGTTATGGAACGAATTTCATACTGCTTGGGTTAAGCATTGGTATTTAATTGATGTTTGCTTGTTCTCTTCAGCATTTGATTGCTTGAAATCAGATGAGTTGTATGAAGGAAGGGACAATAATTCGGTTTAGATTTTAGTTAAGATCTATCTTTTGAATTCACAACTATTGTAAGAGAATGGAATTGATAGCATTTATGTTAGAACTGCAGTTGCATAGTTGTGTTTTTAGTTCTTACAGATGTTTGTAATCTGGAACTCGTGAAGGAAATTACTTCTTGTAATAATTATTTGGGAAAGAGGGCAGTAATCGTTTGTCTGATTAGGAGGGTTATTGGATAACTGAGTTGATATGTTGTTCATCCTTTTTGGTATTTAATTCTTGAATGATGTTCATATTAATGTTTCATAAAAGCAGGGTTATTTTATTGAGACAGTTAATTAAAAGCACCTAATTTTAAAGACAAGTGCTTAATATGCTCAGTTTAATGAACTGACCCATGCAAGTAATTTTGCAGATGAAACTTGAGTATAAATGAAGACATGGTTGTTTTCCTATACTTCTTTGATTCACTGAAGATGGATTGTATTGATAGCTATTACTCCTCCATGAGGAAATGAGAAAGGAAGAAGTTACATTCTTCTATCTTTATGAGTTGTAATGTTGTTTGATATAAACAAAGTCCAGTCATTTGGACTGGCAAATATATAGATTGTAAATCTAATGGATTAATACAAGTAAAAGTGTGATATTTTCAATAACTATATCAGTTTGATATTGTTGAATAAGTTTGAGAATATAACATTATTCCTTGACTTGGAATTATTCAAATGTTAATGGATGAATTTAAAAGGAAATAACATCTATTCTTTACCTGAATGCAACTTTTACGTTGAAATGTACAATTAGTTCATACTTGGGTTAAGATGAATTTTGAATTGACATTAAAAAGATTTAGATAAAAATGAAATCATAATTGGAAGGTATTCGGGATTAGTTTGAAAGCTAAGGGATATCAAATAACTTAGGGGCAGCCAAACCTTGTATTCGGACTCCGTTAATACCTCGAATGTTTAAATTCAGAAAATAAAGATATGGGAAATCATATCTATTGTTAACAGACCTTAACTAAGTAAGGTTAAGGAGGATAAATGAATAAATTCATTTAGAATTAGACCTCGTTTAAATGACATCTAATAAGATGGAATTCTGAATTTGTTTACAGTTGTGGAAAAACTTGGTTAAGTTTAATAGTTTAAACGTATTAGGTTTATCGATAATGGACTGATTAGTCCAAAGAATAATAAAGGAACTAAGAAGTGAATATGCAACCTTTGGTATGAAGGAGGAGATGCGTATTAAGCCAGAAGATGGATTAAGTCTCTATTAGCTACATACAACTGTAACAAGAACAAGGATAAAGGATGAGCATGGCTGCTGAAAGTTGATCTTAAATACTAAGATTATAACCAAATCACAATTGAGCTGGATGTGTACCCTCAATGAGAGGATTCCGTAGGACATTGACATACGCCAGCTACAATATGGTGTCTTCGTGAAGGTAGGGCCTTCATGACGACACAATGTTATAGCTGACATATTACAATGCCCTTCCGAATTAAATCATCAAGTTTACATAAGCTGGATAATAAGTTCTTGGCTGGGGATAGAAATGTGATCATGTATACGGAGTGACTCCAGAGGAATAAGGGTAACTAGACACACGGAGTCATCTAGGAACGACACCGTATGTCTGCGTATCTTTAGTTACCATGAGTAACTTCCTATACTCATTCATATTGCTAGTTGAGGTTAGAGTTTGACCTTAAATGGAAGGACTGGTAGAGACCAGGAAAGACCATTCTAGATAACAGATGAAGTGAGGTGAAGGACGTATTCCATTGGTGTGTATCACATCTAGGAATATGATCATGCAAAGCATGTGAAAATCTTTGGCCAAAGTATTGCAAGTGTTGGTTGTGTTGTCCTAATCACCTAGTTTAAGATGTAGGATGTCAGATGAATATCAGTAACATATATTCAGATAGGCTTCTTAAATGGATCACTTCGATAACCGGAAATAGTAAAAGAACCCTGTATATTCATTATACTATGCATGAATTAACATGAAGGATCGGTCAGTCACCGAGTCATGAAATGAGAGATCGCTGAAACTCCGAGCCATAAAGTGGGAGGTCAGTAGTTCTTCGAGTCATTTACAGCAGCATATGGTATATGTTATATGATTGAATGGCACTGAATGTGTGTTCCATATTGTAAATATGTGAACAGAGAACATTAGTTTTAAAAGGAAATTGTGTGATCCAAACTGCATTAATTGGACAGAGAACAATTATTAAAACTTGAACGTGTGTTTGAATTATATAATTCATAACAGGGAACATTGTATATAAATAAATTAAAAAAAAAAATTCCCTTGTTCTAGTATCTTAAAATGGGGATGTTACAGCATGTGTGTAAGCTTGTGCATGTGTGTGTGCGTATGTGTGTGCATGTGTGTGCATTTGCATGTTCCTGTGCCTGTGCGTGGGCGTGGGCGTGTGCGTGTGCATGCATGTGTGTGTGCATGTGTATGATTGTGTGTTTGTGCGTGCACGTGTGTGCGTGCACATGTGTGTGAACATGGGGTTGTGCATGTGCGTGTGCATGTGTGTGTGCGACTGCGTCTGCATCTACGTGTGCATGTGCATATGCCTATGTGTGCACGTGTGCTTGTGTTTGTACATGTGCGTAAGTGTGTGTGTGGGCATGTGCATGTGCATGTGCATGTGTGTGTGCATGTACATACGCATGTGCGTGGGCGTGGGCGTGGGCATGTGCATGTGCATGTGCGTGTGAGTGTGTGTGTGAGTGTGAGTGTGCGTGTGCGTGTGTGTGGGTGTGTGTGTGTGAGCATGTGCGTGTGCGTGTGTGTGTGTGTGTGAGTGCATGTACGTGTGTGTGTGTGTGTGTGTGTGTGTGTGTGCGTGTGCATATGCATCTGCGTGCGTGCGATTGCATGCGAAAGTGTGTGTGTGTGTGTGCGTGTGTATGTGCGTGTGCGTGTACGTGTGTGTGTGCATGGATGAGTGCATGTGTGTGCATGTGTGCGTGTTTACGCATTTGCGTGTGCATGTGCATGTCCGTGTGTGTGTGTATGCGTGCATGTGCATGTGCATCTGCGTGCGTGTGATTGCATGTGAAAGTGTGTGTGTGTGCATGTGCATGTCCGTGTGTGTGTACGTGTGCGTGTGCATGTACGAGTGTGTTTGTGTGTGTGTGTGTGTTTACGCATGTGCATATGCAAGTGCGTGTCCGTGTGCATGTGTGTGCGTGCATGTGCGTGTGTGTGTGGATGTGCGTGTGCACGTGCATGTGCATGTGCGTGTGTGTGTGCGTGTGTGTGTGTGAGTGCGTGTGCGTGTGTGTGTGTGTGTGCGTGTGCGTGTGTGCGCGCGTGTGTGTGTGCATGTACGTGTGCATGTGTGTGTGTGAGTGCATGAGCATGTGAGTGTGCGTGTGCATGGGCGTGTGCGTGTGCGTGTGCATGCGGTTGTGTGTGTGCGTGTGCATTTGCGTATGCGCGAACGAGTGCGTCCGTGTGTGTGTGTGTGTGCATGTGTGTGTGTGTGTGTGTGTGTGCCTATGCGTGGGTGTGGGAGTGGGTGTGTGTGTGTGTTTATGTGTGCGTTTGCGTGTGCGTGTGCATGTGTATGTGCATGCATATGCTTGTGTGTGTGTGTGTGCGTGCATGTGTATGTGTGCACATGGAACGTTGTGAAGGTGCGATTACGTTCTGTGTAATACTTCCATTTGGGAAAGATGTGCAGTGCATCGTGCATGTCTGATGTAGCATGTGGTGGGCATTGGATAACTGAGTGTGTGTGTGTTGTTGCATCCTTGCATTGGTGCATGTGCATGTGCGTGAATGATGTTCATATTAACGTTGTGCATAAAAGCAGGGTTATTTTGGGTGTGACAGTGTGCATTAAAAGCACCTGGGTGTAAAGACAAGTGCGTTAATATGCGTGTAGTGTTAATGAACTGACCCATGCATGTGCATTTTGCAGATGAAACGTGAGTGTGTGCTTGAAGACATGGTTGTGTGTGCTATACTTCTTTGATGTGTGCTGAAGTGTGGATTGTATTGATAGCTGTGTACTCCTGTGTGAGGTGCATGTGAAAGGAAGAAGTGTACATGTGTGTCTATGCGTGTGTGTGTGTGTAATGTGTGTTGTGATATAAACAAAGTCCAGTGCGTGTGGACTGGCAAATGTATAGATTGTGTGTCTAATGGATTAATACAAGTAAAAGTGTGATGTGTGTGCAATAAGTATATCAGCATGTGAGTGTTGTGTGAATAAGTGTGCGAATGTAACATTATTCCTTGACTTGGAATTATGTCAAATGTTAATGGATGAATTTAAAAGTTCGTGTAACGTGT
This sequence comes from Taxus chinensis, assembly GCA_019776745.2. Classification (NCBI taxonomy): domain Eukaryota; kingdom Viridiplantae; phylum Streptophyta; class Pinopsida; order Cupressales; family Taxaceae; genus Taxus; species Taxus chinensis. Next base: position 476,224,012 of record CM034147.1, on the reverse strand, counting down.
ATGTCTTTGTGCGTGAATGCAACTGTGTTACGTTGAAATGTACAATTAGTTCATACTTGGGTTAAGATGAATGTTTGCATGTGCGCATGCAAAAGATGTAGATAAAAATGAAATCATAATGTGTGAAGGTATTCGTGTGATTAGTGCATGAAAGCTAAGGTACATGTCAAATGTGCGTAGGGGCATGTGCCAAACCGTGTATGTCTGTGACTGCGTTAATACCTCGAATGTTTAAATTTGGAAAATAAAGATGTGTGTGAAATCATATCTATTGTTAACAGTGCTGTAACTATGTAAGCGTGTAAGCGAGGATAAATGAATAAATTCATTGTAGAATGTAGACCTCGTTTAAATGACATGTAATTGTGATGTGAATTCTGAATTTGCATGTACAGTTGTGGAAAAACTTGCGTTAAGTGTAATAGTTTAAACGTGTTAGCGTGGGTATCGATGCATGTGACTGATGTAGTGCAAAGAATAATAAAGGAACTGCGAAGTGCCTGTGTGCAACCTGCTGGTGTGTGAGTGCGTGAGATGCGTGTGTAAGCCAGAAGATGTGATTAAGTCTCTATGTAGCTACATACAACTGTAACAAGTGCATGTGATAAAGTGATGAGCATGTGCTGCTGAAAGTTGATGCGTGTGCATGCATACTAAGATGTGTAACCAAATCACAATTGAGCTGTGATGTGTGCGTGGGCAATGTGCGGATGTCCGTAGTGACATGTGACATACGCCAGCTACAATGTGGTGTCTTGGCGTGAAGGTAGTGCCTGTGCATGACGACACAATGTGTATGTGCTGACATATTACAATGCCCTGTGTGTGCATGTAAATCATCAAGTTTACATAAGCTGTGATAAT